>PVKS010023932.1:0-31734 GCA_004027875.1 Aplodontia rufa | reverse complement strand
AGGACACTGGACACCCTTGGTGGGTGCTGTTGTCCTGAGCATGGTCAGCCAGAGCTCACAGGGCACGCTGCTCCAAGGACACTGGACACCCACTCTCTCCCGCACTCCCGCCCGGGAATGCCAACACCTGATGCAGCTGCGCCCTGTGTCCGTGCTGACTGCCCAGTGCCTTTGGGCTGGGAAACAGTTTACATCTCAGCCTCAGTTCCAAACCACATTTTATTGACAAACTGGCCATGCTGCTTTAAAACAACTGAAAACCATTCTCCCCATCTCTAGGTCCAAGTTTCCTCAGTGGGGACCCACATTTGATTTTAGTCTAAAAATAAAGGTCAGAATACAAATAATGGAAATCATCAAGTTTCAATTTAGGAAAGCTTACAGCATGAAATATTTGAAACTTGAATTGCAAATAGGGTATTGCAATGTAAATCAATAAGAAAATAAAGCCCAATGGAGAAGAAAAAAGGGATATGGAAAGTTAGTTCTTGAAATAAAGGCACACGGCCAATAAACAAAATATACAATATCTCAAGCAACCTGAAAATTACAAATTAAAATAGTAACAAGAAACTTTTTTTTTTTTTTTGCTTATCAAATTAGCACAAAGATTACAAAAGAACTACAGGATTGAGGATTGTAAGCACTTCCCTGCGTATTTGCTATGGACTATAGATTAATAAGACTCTTTCTGGAAAGTTATTTGGGAAAATGTACCATAAAAAAAACCAAAGATACATAAACTAATTTGTGGTATTTAGGGTCTGAAATGATAACCAGCTCAAGTTCTAGAATCAGATAAAGTCCAGTTTGATTATGGCCTCTGCTGTGGACTGCTATTTTTTTAATTCAGAAATTTATTTGTTGAACAATCACACAATCTTCTAATGAAATAATATAATATTTATATAGATTCTGAAGATTAGACTTACCCCCCAAGAGCACCCCGCCCAATTACCCACCCTTATCCCTCCCCTCCCCTTCCCAAAAAATCTCTACAAATGCCTTAGGTTGTATGACATTACACCTTATCTGGATTTAACACATGATAATAGACCTCCTCTCACACTGGCCAAGGTTTAGCTCCAGCCTCCACAGATGAGTGAAGACATTCAACCCTTGGTTCTCTGGGTTAAGCTTATTTCACTCAGCGTAATTTCTTCTATAGCCATCCATTTACCTTCAAAGGCTGCGATAACATTGTCTGTCTTGTCCACTGCTATTTAACCTAAGGCAAGTCACTTGACATCTCTGGGTCTCAGTTGTTTTCTGTGTAAAGCAGGGATTAATCACAGAATCTGCTTCCTAGTTCTTGGAGCATTAAATGAGGCAACAGTTGTGAATTGCATGATTCCACCTCTCCCAATTATTAATCACCATACAAATAGTCACTATTTTATTATCACCAAGAATTTATTCTAAGAACACAGCATGGTTGTTTTGACAATGCTCTTTGTAACAACACAAATGATGACGAATTTTTGAGTGCTTTTAAGAGAACTAAAATATAGTTCACTCGTACAATGATTTCCACGCAGATTCTTTAAAATATAGTAAAATCCATGTTGATATAGAAAAAAATGTTTACAGTATGTTGATAAGTGAAAAAGAAACAGTAAGAGACTATAACGTGAAACTACTTAAAAGAAAAGAAAATATTTACAAAGACTTCTGCCAAGAACATCAGTCAAACTGCTAAGTGACAGCGTGTGGTCTAATGGTCAGGACTCGAGTGATTTTTTTTTCATTCATGTGATTTTTTAAAAACTAGGCTTTTAAGTTTAGACTAGTTTGGGGCTCACCAGTTCCAAGAGTTCCATATATCTACACATGTCACCTCTGTGCACCATGTGCCCATAACCTACATGGCCACGTCCTCACTCACCTGGAGTCCCTGGTGTTCTACAGGCGCAGCGTTGGTGGTACGCAGGCTTCAGATTTTCACGGATATGATGGTCTGTGTCTGCCACACCAGCATTACACAGAGCACTTTCACTGCCCTAAAACTCCATTCTCCGGATGTCCATTCTTCCCTCCTGACTCCTGGCAACGTGATCCTTTCACTGTCTCCGTTGCTTCGTCTTTTCCAGAGTGTCATGTAATTGGAGTCGTATGCCATGTGGCCTTTCAGAATGACTTCTTCCCCATATGAGGCTCATCTGAGCCTTTTCATGATTTGATGGCTGATTTCTTTTGAGCACCGAACAATATTCCGTATAACACATGTGCCGCAGTTTATTCATCGATTGACTAAAGGTTGTCTTGGATGTTTCCAAATTTTGACACTCATTCATAAAACTGCTACAAATATCCACATGAACATTTTTGTGTGGATATTAGCTTTGGTGATTTTTAAACATTTTTGTTCATACATAACTCACATACCATACATTCACCCATTTAAACGGTGCAATCCAGGGGCTGGAGCGGTGGCTCAGCGGTTACAGTGCTTGCCTGGCAGGTGCGAAGATGTGGGTTCAAACCCCAGCACCACGTACACAACGAAATGTCAGAGCAACGAAAGCCACATGAAAAAACTAAATAAAGTTGATTCTCTCTCTCTCTCGTCCTTCTCTTTGAATATAAAAAAATAAATAAATTGTGCAATCCACTTTTTCTAGTTTATTCACTGTGTTTTCTAGTTTATTTACAATCAATTTTAGAACATTTATAACCCCCAAAGGAACCCTGTACTCATTAACAGTCCCTCCTCCTCCCACCCGCCCTAGCTTGGCCACCACTCATCCATGCTCCCTCTAGCTATCTATTTGCCGGTTTTGGACATTTCCACCCATTGGAACCATACAGCACATGTGCTATGCGACTGCTTCACTTAGTGTGGCATTTTCAAGGTTTATCCATATTATAGCAAGTATCAGTAAGTCATTCTTTTTTTTTTCTTTTCTTTTTTTCAAGAGAGAGGGACAGTGAGAGAGAGAATCAATTTCATTTGGTTCTTCACATGGCTTTCATTGCTTCGAGACTTCATTGTGCTTGTGGTGCTAGGGTTTGAACTCATGTCCTCGCGCATGCCAGGCAAGCGCGGTAACTGCCGAGCCACCGCTCCAGCTCCCATTCTTTTTTCTTCTTTCTGAAGAACATTCTCTGTAGGGATGTGCCACGTGATCTCCTGGACCGTGGGGTTGTGCCACTGTTGGCTGTTGCGTAGAGGTGCCATGCGCATCCGTGCACACCCCTTCTCATCTCTCTAGGGCAGAGCTGTCGAGTCCCATGGTGACCGCTCAGCCTGCCGAGGAACTGCCAAGTTCTGCCGCAAAGCAGCCGCACCCCACACCATGGGTGTGTTTGGGTTCCACTCAGGCCACGACCTCCGCGACGCCTGCTGTGGCAGCCATCCTAGGGGCTGTGGTGATGGTTTTTACACAGTGCACAGTTCATGATGGAAGTGCATCACTTTGATCATTGTGATGAGTCAAAAATAAGTTGAAAACTTATTTCCATGAGCAAAGTGCGTAGAAAAGTAGTAGCTGCATTTGGGGAAATCGAGGCAGCGTCTGTGGTGATCAGCATGTCTACATGCAGAGGTGGCAGAACCCTACCCAAAGGCTAAGGCAACAGGAGGGGAGGGGCCGAGCCTCTCCATCCTGCTCCAGTCACCCATCAGACATCTGCATCAGCAAAAGTGGCCTCTGGGGTCCCGGAAAAGTGACCTGGGCAGCTGTGTCATCCTAGCCCCCATGTTAGAGATATGATCTGCAGCAAAGTCAGCGGGGACCATACTGTACCATCCAGCTGTGCAACGTCCCATATTAATGACTTTTTAAGTCAACTGAGAGCAGGTGAAGCTAGAGGGTTTATTTAGGTTCTCCATCATCACAACATTAACTCCCAGCAAAGCCCAAGCCCTTAGGAGGAGATGGGGCTCAGATGGCTTCTTCACCCCAAGTGCACCCCAGCTCACCAGTTAAACTCGGCACCTTGATAGCTGCCGCGTGCCATCAGTCCTCTGTTCCTGGGGAGCATTGTACCAAAGCTCCAGGTGTGTCAGACACCTCCAAATGACAGGGACTTCCTTCTTTTTAAGTGAAACCCTAATAATATGACCGTGGGGTATGTGGTCCAAGCTACAGGCTTTAAAACATCCAGAGAGGGCTGGAGCAGGGGCCACATGAAAGTGGCCCCTGCTCCACATGAAAACCACATGAAAAACAATGTGAATTACTGTTCTGCAGGATGAGGGATCACTCCTTGCATTCCTTGTGTCTTCTTCTGTATTTTGTTTTGTGGGTGTCTTGTTCTGCTTTCTGCGGTGCTGAGGACTGAACCCAGGGTCCCGGTGCTAGGCAAGAGCGCTCTGCCATGGGGCTGCACCCCAACCCTTCTTGTTTTATTTTGTGATAGGGTCTCACAAAGTTGCTCAGGCTTTTGAAGCTTTGGCATCTCAGGGCTGCTGACGCTGGGGATTATGCCCCTTCCAGAATGAGCTAATGGCTTTGGGGAGCAAAGTGTGGCCTTTGAGCCAGCATGCCTTTCACATGCAAAACCCAGCCACCCCCAACCACCTCCTCTACCAGCTCTCACACTCTGGGCCACTATCTCCTGCCCTAGTGGCCCCAAGGCCATGTACCAGACAAGCAGAGACAGCCCCTGCCCCAGAGCCAGCTGAAATTATTCAAACTAGCCAATCCTAAACGTGGCTCCCCACTCACCTCTTCCTTCCTCTGGAAACCTCATACAGACTGTCACTCAGGCTCTCCCTGTGCCTTGTGACCCCCCTGACATTCCCCCAGGTGGCCCTGTGCGATGGGTCAAGCCTGCTCTTTCTAGGGATCTGTAGGTATAACAAACTTCTTGCTTCATAACAGTCTTTTCTGTGGCAGAAACAAACACCAGGTGTCCTTTAAACACTCCCAGGGGCCTAGACTAGGGTCTCTCACTCCCCAACAGCCTGCAGATGATTCACATAAATACCCAATTCCCTTTATTAAGTCTGTTTTGTTGCCTGAAAACCATAGAGGAGGCCTTTGGACATGACTCAGTGGTTCAGCTCTTGCCTGACATGCATGAAGCCCTGGGTTCAGTCCCCAGCACCACACACACCCCACCTTAGAGGGGTTCTGCTTCCCCCAGCCAACTCCAACGGCAACCCCCACCTTCCTCTCTGGCCAGGGTCAAAGGCATCCTAGAGCATCAGGCCATCAGCCAGGAGTCCTGCTCTGTTGACAATGGCGTTTGTACCACTCTCGGTGTCCCTAAGGTCTGCCTCTCTGAAAGCATTTCCCCAGTCACGGAATATTGGGCAGGCAGGTCACTAGGGGACCTTTGCTGGCCAGCCGCCAGGTAGATCTGTTGCCTGAGAAAGTGTTTTGCCTTCCTTGAGGCCTGAATCTCTTTCCCCCAGTGACCTGAGTGCCAGGTTAGGTTTGGGTCCCTGGAGAGTGGGAAGGGATGGTGGAAATGGAGACAGCTTCCTGCTCCTCCCACTTCTGCAGAGGGGCTCTGGCTCTCCCTGAGGCCAAGGGGAAAGTCTGGGTGGGCCGATCAGATATTTCTACCTTGGGGTTTCTTGCGGCGTCTTTCCCTGAGAAAATTTCCCACACTGTAGGCAGATCCCACAGCTGCTTCTGCTCCCTTCAGGGAGCAGAAAGATCCAAGCCCAACAAAGCCACCTAGACCTCCCTTTCCCCTTTCCCTGTGTTCCTGTCATGTGCATTTCAAAGGTGCACTCTCTCCCCCGGCTCAGGCAGGACACAACAAGAATGGGACCTTGGCTGGGTCCAGCTCCTCTGGACTCAGGGGAGGGGTGCACCAGGAGGGAAGGTGTGAAGTGTCACCAGGAGTGCCTGGCCCTGGGTTCCTGCTGGGTGGCAGGTGCCTGAAGCTTGGCTTTTATGTGAATTTTCTAGACCTTTCTCGTGTTTTTGGAAGTTAGATCTGTAGAAAGAAGGTTTCACCAGGGCCACCCCCTGCTCCTCCCAGCTCCTGGCCGATGCAGGTTTCCCCAGACTCCACCTGTGTTCATACTCTGCCCGCCTCCCTGGGCAGGGTGCACATTTCCTCCTCCTTCTGAGGACATCAAGACATTAGGTGAAGGGCCCACCCTGTTCCAGTGTGACCTCACTTCATTAATGACCCCAGCCACACCACAGAGAGGTCACAGTCACAGTGCTGAGGAATTAGGAATGGATCTGTCTTTTCAGGTCATAGCAACCCTTTGTCCTCTGTCTCCCATGAGGTGGGTCCTCCTGAGATACCTCACTACCCCACCAGGCACTGCTGGCCCCGGGGGACATACTCTCTGACTTCTCTAGGCTCCTTCTCATCCAAGTGGCTCACCCTGGAGGTCCCCAAGCCTGGCAGGAGCCCTGTTGGGCAGAAGTTTCTCCAGGCTGGCTGTAGTCTGGCTCCATCCCTGGCCCACAGGGAAACTCACAAGGCCTTGGCTGGACCGGGTCTGAGGAGGCGGGCTGTGCCCTCACTGCCCTTCTTGCCCTCACTGCACACCCTGACAGCTCAGGAGCAGGAGCCGTGCTCACCTATGGCCTCCAAAGTTCAGGAGGCTGAGCTTTCAGGTGGCACGGTCACTGAACTCTGCTCTGGTCTTGTGGTGGCCCTGGTTTGGCATCTCAGCCCGCTCAGGACACTTTTAGTGCCCAGTCAGATGCGGATCCTGCCTGCAGGCACCCACCCCTCAGTCCTCTCATTTGGGGTTCTCCTTAACCCCTTCCCCTCATTTAGAGGGTCAGCCTCTTCTCTTCTCTCTCTGAAAAGGAGAAACTCCAGACTGTGTTTCACCTGGGCGCATTTACCAAGGAATCGCTTTTCTCCTCCACCTGCTGAATTGCTTCTCTTTTCTGGTGGAGGCTGGAGGATCTGTGAGCAAGGATCACAGAGGTTTGCAGATTCAGGCATTCCTGGGGGCTGTTTTAGAATGTGTGAGGAAACTGTTGGCTTTGGTTTGGGAACTCAGGAAATCACAGCAGGCAAGGTAAGTCCCACTCAGCATCCTTGATATGGGATAAAGGCAACCAACTCAACCCGTGGGGGGAATTCTGAGCTTTAGGGACTGAAGTTCTCATGACCTGTGTCACACATGCTGCTGGCAGCCACTGGCAGCCACAGGGCTGCAGGATGCAGCACGAATCCACTGCGTGCTCCATGAAAGACATTACCAAGTCTCTACTCTTTTCAGGGCACCTTGGGATTGGATAGATGGGAATCTGTGCATGTGGCAGTGAGTGACAAGAGCCAACCAAGACCCCTTCTCATTCAATCACATCTACCATGAGGGCTTTCTGACCACTTTACCCAAAATGCAACCCACTCCACCCAGATGCCTCCTAACTCTTCTTCAGAGCCATTTTCACTGTCTGGAAGTATGCTGAATTATAGTTGGTTGGTTTGTCACTCCCACACTGGGATAGAAGCTGCATGAGAGCTGACCCCCATCTGCTCTGCTTCCTGCTGCATCCAGGGTTTAAAGCTGAGTTGGGCACATGGTGGATGGCATGAGTTGAATGGCGCTCCCCACCTCTGCCAAGAAATGTCCACCTGTGTGCATGACTAACCTGGGGAAAGGGTCTTTGCAGACCTAACAAGAGACTTTGACTCCAGATCATCCTGGGTTCAAATGCGTCCTAAATCCAATGATGAATGTCCTTACCAGGGAAGAGGACAGGGGTGGACCCAGAGGAAAAGCCCTATGCGATGGGGTGTGGAGCAAGGCAGCCACAGCCACGGCCTGGCTACGTGGGAGAGGTAAGGCTGTACTCTGCCCTGGATCCTTTGAAGGGAGCACTGCCCCATCAACGTGTCGGTTAAGAATGTCTGGGCCCAGAACTGCATGAGAAGGAGGCTTTATTGTATTAGACCACCACATTTGTGATAGTTTGTTATGGCAGCCACTACAGTGGACATTCAGTAAGAGTTTGCTGAATGACTAAGGTATTTCTGCATCATCCCCTGCCCCCTTTCTGAGGGATCTGAGAATCCACTGAGACAAGAAGTCACTTCCAAAGGAGGGAACACTGGAGTTGGTGTCATGACCACTTAGTTTAGGTCCCAGATCTTCTTGTCTCAGTTTACCCAGTTGGGAGCAATGTCTTCATGCTTTCTCCAAGTAGCTCTCTCCATGCAGACCCCATGCGCTGGCTCTGAGGCTGCAGCTGGCAGAGGACACCCAGGATCTCTCCAGAGCAGGGCACAGGCTGTGTGCCCAGCAGTGGCAGCTGCTGTGTGTCAGCGTCTGCTCACCCAGGGGGGCCTCATGGTTACCTTGGCAATCATCTCTCTCCCAGAGCTTTCAGCAGCATATGGGACCAGTTGGTGGAGGGACTGGGGTGCGTTGTCCCCTGGCTGGCAGACAAGCCTGGGCACTACAGAGGACTTTTACCTCTAGGTCAGGGTGGAGGACTGTTGCTTAGGGTTGTCACTTGTCAGTGCTGAAGGCCTGTTTCCATTGCACAGACTCGGGGAAGCCCCCTGGCATTACCATGTCTCCTAGCAAGCCTGGCTGGCTTCCCCAACAGAGAGAAGGGAGGCTATTTTTGGACACGTGTAAAAATTCAACAGAAAGTCTTATTTCTCTACACAAGCTGTCTCTGTATTCTCCTGGGAGTGCTGTTGAGGAGCCAACTCTGATTCCATCTCATCAGGCAGATGTGGGTTTTGAAAACATTCAGGTCCCCAAATACTTGCAATGAGGTCCTGCCAACCTCCATCTTCTGACCTCTCCAGCCACTAATTCTTTCCGGTCAGCTGTTGGCCTATCAGAGCAATTGTGCCCCCAGCAGTTGGGTGGAGCCAAGAGGATACTGAGTTAGGTGTCCGGATAGACAGCATTAGAACACTATGACCTTGGGGAAAGTTTCTAGATCACTCTACGCCTTAGTTGACTATTAGGAAAATAGAGACCACAGTGTCCCTGTGCCCATGTCAGGAGGTACAAGATGATCCACGTGGCCTGGATGTGGAAGAGTGGCTGGACAGCTAGAGGAGGTGACTTGGTGTGCAAAAGATTAACCTCACACAAAGAAAGGTGTGGCCTCTGCCCCACCTGGGAGGTCACTCCTCAGCCTCCAGAATGTTCTACCTGATTGGAATGTCTTTGTTTCACTGGGGAGCCCTTGGACTATGTCAGATAGGCTGTGTTACCTTTGTGATTTATGGTGGGGGCTGGGGCCAGGCAGTTTGGACACAGTGTCAAGAGCAACTACATGCTAAATTATCCACATGGGCCATCAGCTGGGTCCCCATGGCCGACCTCCGTTAAAAACTCTGCACACTAAGACTTTGTGAACTTTTCTCAGCTCTGTTTCTAAAGAAGGAGAAAATGGGCGTGAATGGACACCTGCAGTCTCCATCCTGAACGTCTTGTGTGGAACTTCCAGGAAGGCTCTCATGGACAGGAAGGGGGCAGAACCTTTTGCTTCTCCCTCACTCCCCTTTCTAGCCTGCCTTAGTCCGTTCGGGCTGCCATAACAAAATGCTGTAAGCTGGGTCACTTCATAAATGACATAAATTCATCTCTCACAGTTCTAGAGGCTGGAAAATGCAAGATCAAGGTGCTAACAGATACGGTATCTGGTAGGTCCTAGTTTCTGGTCCTTCTTGCTGTGTCCTCACCAGGTGGAAAAGGTGAAGGGTCTCACTCAATTTCTTTTATAAGGCACTAATCCCATTCCCAATAGCTCTGCTCTATGACCTAACCAACTCTTGAAGCCCCCACCTCTTAAAACCATTCCTTTGTGGGTCAGTACTCCAACCTATGAATGTGTGGGGACACACACAGCCACCCATGCAGATATCACATACTGGAGCTCAATAGCCTTCTTGGGTCAAGTGGTGACCTTGAGAATATAGGTGGATAAGGAGGCAAAAAGATAGAAGGTACCAGGGCCACCGGTACCCATGGCGTCATCCTTCTGTCCTGAGCTGAGTCTCCAGATTCCATGTACATATGAAAGAAAAAAGCTTAGTTAAGCCACAGTTGAGTGTTCGGTTTCACGCAGATAAGAGAATACTAAAGCCCAAATAATAGCGCGCAAACCAGCTGCAATTTTTCTCTTTCCATGACATGAATATGTCTTTCTATCCATCTGAGAAATGGATGAATTTGCACAGCTACTAAGAGTGCTTTGGGATCCTTGCGAGAGAATTTGAGAAGTCGGATTTTGGCAAAAACAAGCAGATTCAAGATTTACAGACCATAAGGAAGTACTGGGGATCTGAAAATATTTTGGAAGCTTATATTTGTAAATCCATTCTGACCCAACTAGCATGCACATTTGGATGGGAAAGTCCATATTGTAAACAAAAAAGCTATTTGCAAGCCACAGGGATTTTCAATATGATTGTAAATTCAGCCTGACTTATTCTGGGGACAATGAGATGGTGTGGGTGCATACGTGTGTGTGTGTGTGTGTGTGTGTGTGTGTATTCTAGAAGTGCACTGAATTGAATATGCATTTTGCCAAATTACGAATTGCCAGATGGTACAACTGGTCTTTGGTAAAATCCAAGGCAAAATCTCAATATGATCCTAGAATGAAATGATATAATAAATAATAAATCTAAATTTTATACAAAATACATTAAGTTTTATTATTAAAACAACTTAGTAGTCATCTAGTAGTCATCCTAAAGTTTGAAATTAGAGTATCGGAACCATATATCTTCATTGACAGCAGCTATCTGCTCCTAAGTCATTCCTCTGTGCTCTGTTAACACTGAATAAATGCCTACTTTCCACTATCCGTAGGAAATCGACTTGGCTAGCTCTGTAGGAAGGGTAAAGTATGGCTGATGGTGATGTTGCCAATTCTCAGGTATTACTCACTCTCTCTCCCCTCTCATTTTTTAAATGTTTTTGCAGTGTTGAGGATGGAACCAGGGCCTTACACACAGTAAGCAAGTGCTCACCCTGAGCTACACTCCCAGACATTCTTTCACTTTGAATTAGCATTAGGGCTGAGACTTACCACCGCTTTTCCTGCTTGAGTGGAGAATTTGATTCATAAAACTAAGGGAATTTCACTGAAGCAATTGCACATATTTCAAGCTTGAACGTACTTCCTTACAGACTTGATAACTCAGATAAAATGGATTAGTTCCTTGAAAAATTGGGTTAGTCATCTTTTCATCATTGTGACCAATATACTTGATGAAAACAAATTAGAGGAGGTAAAGGTTATTTTGGGCTCACAGTTTAAGAGGTTTAGTTGGGGGTCGGCCAACTCCATTGCTCTGGGCCTGAGACAAGACAGAACACCAAGGCAAAAGGGTGTGGCAGAGGAAAGCTGCTCAGCCCTTGACATCCAGGAAGCAGATGGGGAGAGAACAAGAGCAAGCCAGGAGCCAGGGATGAGATGTAGTCCAAAGCCACACCCCCAGTGACTGACTTCCTACAGTTACAAGACAGTAGTTCATTCGATTATTAATCCATCAAATGGATTAAGCCACTAATGAGGTCACAGTCCTCATAATCCAATCTTTTCATCTCTGAAAACATTGTTACATTGCCTAAACCCAGGAGCTTTTCAGGGAACAATTAAAGATTCAAACCATAATGAACTGAGATTATCAAAACTCACACAGGAGAAACAGATAAGCATGATGCTGTTCTTTCTATTATAGAAATTGAATTGATCATTAAAATCCTTAAAAAAACACATCACTAGAATTTCATTAGCAAATTCTGCTAAACATTTGAAGAAGTAATACTATTTTTCTACAATTTTTCCTAGAAAATAGAAGCAGAGGGAACACTTCCCTAATTTTTTTTTTAAGTGAGAAAGAGGAACAGTGAAAGAGAGAGAGAGAGTGAGAGAGAGAATCAATTTTATTTAGTTAACTGATTTTTGTTGTTCTAACACTTCCTAGTGTACATGGTTATGGGATTCAAACCCAAGTCCTTGTGCATGCCAGGCAAGCACCATAACCACTGAATTGCCACTCCAGCCCTTTCCATACTCATTTTAATAGGGCAACATTACCCTAATACCAGAACCAGATAAAAGCATTACAAGAAGTGAAAAACTACAAACCAATTATCTCTTATGAATATAGATGCAAACACCCTCAAAAACAGGGCAACATTGAAAACAAATATAAAAATGGGTAATATATCATGACCACATAGAAATGCAAGACTAGTTCAACATTCATAAGGCAATCAAAATAATTTTTAACAGACTGAATAAGAAAATCCATGGAGTTGTGTCATGACGGACATTTTCAAAACTCTAGGATTAGAAGGGAACTTTCTCAAAATAATGAAAGTAACATACAAAAATCCCCACTGCTAATATCACACTAATGATGAAAGATTAAACATTTTCCCTTAAGATTGGAAACAAGGCAAGGATGTCCCCTCTCACCACTCCTATTCAATATTTTGCTATGTAATATTGCTATGTAATAGGATAAGAAAAAGAAATAAAAGTCATTACAGATTGGAAAGAGATAAGACATTCCCAAATATTTTCAAAAGTACTCTTTAAATTGCTGCCCTTTCTTGAAGTTTTTTCCCCTGTATTTTTACATGCACTTGATGATCTATATTATACTTTTTTTTAAAGACAGAGTCAGAGAAAGAAAGAAAGAGTTAATTTTATTTTTTCACCTGGTTTTTGTTTTTCCTACACTTAATTGTGTATGTGGTGCTGGAGTTTGAATCCAGATCCTCACGCATGCCAGGCAAATGCTCTATTGCTAAGTCACCACTCCAGCCCTGTATTATACTTTGAGAATAATTTGTCTTCAAATCTTGGGTCTAAAATGCAATTGGCTTTTAATGCAGTAAAACCACATCTGAGTTTTTAGTGCACTTTGGTTTTTATTGCAACACACAAGTTTTAGGCTTTCCCTGGAGTAGAAGGATAAAACAAGTGTTCATATCGGCCCAGAGATGCCAGACTCAATATTGAGGTTAACATTCAGTCATTCATCCTCCTGAAGTCCTGGGAAAATCAAATTATGTATATGGACCAGCACTCACACCAAAATGAAACTTCTGTGAACCCCTTAGTGTTTTACCTGGATCTTCCCAAGTTCTTCAACCTTTTGGAAACCCTTCCCCTAAATAACCAAGGTAAGACCAAACCCCAAACCATCTTTTTGATTAACAGAAAATGAAGGATTTAAAAAATGTTTTCTCCCAGGATTTTAGAGGGATACAAGCACGTTCCAACATACATCTTACCTGTTACTTGTCACCTCAATACCAACCTCTCTCCTGATAATGCTGGTTTTCTGTGGAGCCTTCTTACCACTTCACAGTTGCAGCTCTCCCAGGTACCGACGGTTGCTTCCTTCCTAACCCCCAAGCCACAGCTGAGACCAGGCTGGAACAGTTAATAAAATATTCCTGTAAGCAACAACCTCAGAAGACAACTAAAAACAGAAAACAAGATTATGCTCCCAGATCCTAAAGCTAAGTTCCACTCTGAGAACATCCCCTCAGTGGTCTCAGCCCCACACCTACCTCTTACCAAGTTGGTCTCTAAAATAGGATGGAGCCTCCTATCATTTCTTCCTTCCAGATACTAGGATCTTCAGTCCTTGACTCAAGGAAAGGAATCAAACCTCATCTCCAAAGAAATGCAATTCTGTCTTTAATGAACATGTCCACCTACATTATTTTGCAGCCCATATTCAGCAGTCCCTCATTTAGAATTTCTTCATTTCAGAAGAGGTTCTGGCCTGTTATTATTATCATTAATTTTATTATAGTGTCCTCAAAAAAATCAACCTACAGTACAGTCCTTACATAAAGTCTGTCCTAATGCAGTAAGAATTTATCCTCTTGAACACAGAAATAGTGGTACGTCCCCACTCTTACATACTGAAGTTTCAAAAATATTAGGATTAATATCAGAATACAGTATTACAAGTATATATCAAGGTAGACACTACTAATGGCCTTTCCAGCATCTTCTCTCCCTTCCTCCTCTTTCCTTCCTGTTATCTGTTTAAGCTCTATGCTAGATTTTATGGTATTTGCAGCCAAGCACTTTCTTAACTTGTGTGTGTGTGTGAGTGTGTGTGTGTGTATGTGTGTGTGTGTATGCATGTGCATCTGTGTTTAGCAAAACTGTGATCACATAAATTTCTATTGTAGGACAGTGTCATGAGGTGCTTCTTTCTGCCTCATTGCTACCTCTCAGGATGTCTGGCACACAGGGAGGTGATGGTCCTAATATGATCCTAAAAGAGACTCAGCTTTATCAGTGACAACCCCTGCACTAGCCATTCTGCAAGACTAACAAATATTTGTTGAGTAAACGAATGAATGAAAGACCCTGTTGTGGTCCCTCTAATCTAGTGGAGGAAGTAATAATTACCATTTATAAGCTGCAGGCTCAAATTTTGCAACAAGAATTCTGAAAAATATTTTTTTATTTATAGATACATATAAATGAAAATCCTAGAAAGATACTCTAAACACATCCAACTGGGCTACCACCTCCACCTCTCCTACCCATATGTGAGTCACATCATCCCATGCATGGAGGGCATGGTTGCTTCCCAGTGCTGGTGTCCCTTCTTACCCTCTGAGGATGGCTCAAGAGTGTTTATGAATAGACAGCAGGTGAAGCACTTCTCTAGAGTCCTATTCCAGTGGATGGATGAAAGCCTCGGGTTGCTAGTCCTTAGATTCTCTTCCAGAAAACTGGTCATTGGTGAGAAAAAATAAAATTAACAAGGTCCTGGTGACATAGTGTGAGTCCCTGAATTTGGCAGTCCGTAAGGCCTGCTCCTACTCTTTCTAGGCACACAAGCCAACTTCCTTTTTTTTTTTTTTTAAGAGAGAGGTGTTGGGAACATGAGGTTCAGCTGGCTTGTAGAAGAATTGGTGGTAAACAACTCTAATGGGTTCAGCTGGCTTGTAATTAGCAAATTGCCTGACCGCATGACTAAGCTATTCGGCCACTCATTTGTTACAATTGGAGAAAGGTGTTTGCATTGTACCCTATTGGCTGTTGTAATGGATAAATAGAGTAGCAGCTAGTCAGGTGAGGAAGTAGCCAAAGAAGAGAAAGCAGCCAGAGAAGAAGCAGCCAAAGAAGCAGCAGTAGAAGATGCAAGCAGCCGTGTCCTGAAGGGAGAAAGCAGAGAAGACGCATAGAACCGGAGAGATCAGCAGAGGGGTCAGATCAGCAGCGGTAGAAGATGCAGGTCCCGTGTTCCAGCCGCCGGCGTTCACCCCCTTGTTCCCGGCTCCCCAACCCTTCCTAACTCAGCCCTTCGGAGGATGGCTCAGGCTTGCTGGGTCATTCTACCCGTTCCTCGCGCTGGAGTGCAGCGGGGAGCGACTCCTCGCCCCATCCCCTTCCTAACTCGGCCCCCTCGGAGGACGGCTCGTTAGGTCGTTCTGCCCACCCCTCGCACAGGAACGCTGCGGGGAGCGACTCCTCTTCCCAGGTCCCCAGCCCTGTCTTGCCGGCGCGGTTCCCAGTGTCCTGCTGACTCCCCGGGGGATGGTTAAGGTTCCCCGAGGCCGTTCCGCCGCTCCCTGCTCCAGAACCCAGGGGGGAGCGACAAGAGGGACTGTGAGAGAGACAGAGAAAGAGAGAAACAACTTTATTTAGTTTTTCACATGGCTTTAGTTGCTCCAACACTTAGTTGTGTACGTGGTGCTGGGGTTTGAACCCGGGTCCTCATGCTTGCCAGGCAAGCCCCGAAACCGCTGAGCCACTGCTCCAGCCCCCCAACTTCCTTTTTATGCTTAAACTTCTTTAGAGTTGGGTTTACGTCACTTTCAAACAAAAGCATTCTGACAAATGTATTCCTTTAAGCCTTGTTCTCCTCTTCTGCAAAATAAGTTACTTCCTAGGCCTGTTGTAAGGACCAAGCAGACTAAGGCTTGTGTCAGAGCTCTTTAAGTCTAAAGTAAAATTAATCATGGTCACATACCATCCAGAAGCACTCACTGGACAGGTGGTCTTGGTTGCACGTAGTTGTAGTGGAAGCCACAGGTGTGGCTAAGTGTGGGCCCTGGGCCAGCATCAGCACCATTGTCGTCATCATCTGGGACCTTGTTAGAAATGCAAACCCTTGGGCCTCCCCCCAGTTCCACCGAAGCTGACTGCTGTGTTCTGGAATGTTCTCTAAGTGATTCCCTGCACCCTAATGTTTGGAAATCGGTGGGCTAAGGAACAAAGGATTTATTATCTGATATAAATAATAATCCAAAGACAGGTGGGAGCAGGGGGTTTAGTTGAGGTTGTTCACCTATCTGTGTCCTCAGGTTTGTCCTATGGGTGTAAGATGGTGGCTTCAGCTGTCAATAGTTAATCATCATAGAATCATGTCCAGGAATAGGAAGGGAGGTTCCTCCTCTTCATCAGGGAGGAGAACCATTCTCAGAAATCTCCGAAGGACCTCTCCTTCCATCTCAGAAGCTGAGCTTGCACCCACAACCAAGCCTGAGCAGTCGTGGAGGTGGTAACGAAGTGACCACAGCTGGTTTGGATTGAGCAGAACTCATCTCCCTCCCTGTGTCCAAGGAGAGGCCAGCCCTGGAGCACATGGGAGAGGAGTGCCAGGCCTGGGAAGGGTGTTGCCACCAAGGGAAGAAGGAACCAACCAGGAGGGGCCACCACACATATCCCAGCAGTGCTGCCTAATACTCTGACCCTTCAAGCAATCAAAGTTCTGGGAGCTTCTCTCAGCCTTGGTTACCTCTCTGGGCAAGAGGGATGGGAATTTTTCAAGCCTATCAGGTTGGCTTCTTGCCTACCCACCCACCTTCCCCGGTCCTGGCCTTGCAAGAACCCTTCCACTACAACCTCAGTCCTTTTTACTTTGAGACAGGGTCTTATTAAGTTGCTGTCCTCTTGGCTCAACCCCCCTAGTAGCTGGGATTGGTGTGGGCCATCCTGCCTGGCCAGGTGAGATTTATGTTAGTTGAGAGTCAAACAAAGAGATTGGGTGTGCGGGGCCCCAGACTTCCCACAGGCTACCAAGGCAATGTATGCCCCACAGTTCCATGCCAAGTCAAGGCCACAGCCATAACTTCAACGGGGTTTCCTTTGCAATACTGTAGAGCCCGATGCTGCTACGTGGGCTCGGGGATCGAGTCACCTAATGGGTACCTGGAATTCTCAAGGAATGGGTCCCAAGGCTTTTGCAGTTCTATATTCATGAACACTACGCAGCGCCTAAGCTCCCCATGAAATGCAGCAAGTGTACTTCATGGAGATGAGCTGTGTGAGGAGGAGTGAGCCCTGCGGCTGAGATGCGGGGGCTGCAGGCAGCTGGGCTCACTAGTCCACCATCTTTCTGCCCCCAGAGTTGCACAAATAAGATCACAGATGCAAAGTGTTTTGACATAACACTTTGGCTGGTTCCTAAAAATTCTGCATTCAGGAAGAAGCAAAAGATTTATCCAGTGGCCAGAAGCCAGGGAATGACTGTCCCTGAGCTCACCGGTTCTGTTAGACACGTGAATTGAACTCAAGATCTTATCACACCCTGCATTCCCAGCTCAAGCACATTTCCAGAAAGTTTCTTGTTGTTTTGTGTTTGGGAGTATCAGAAGGTAGATTCTGGCATTTAAGATAAATAAGGAATTCATATGCACTTTTCACGAGCACTGTGAGTGCAAGCTTTGACAAAGAAAGGAATGAGAGTAAACAAGGTAAAATATGTGCCTGAACGGGGATTCAGACATGCGATCTGGGACAGGAGACAGCCACTAAGGGAAAGGAAGGTGGTCTAGACACACCCGGAAAAGAAGAGGAGTCGTGGCATCTACTCCCTGGTTAGCTTGTAGGTTATGGGATACAAAATCATTTTGATTGAGAGGCTGATTTCTCTCCCTACTGTCCACAACTCAAATTCTTAGCGCAAGAAGATGGCAAATTAATGCCAGGGATCTAGGCTGAATAGGGGAGGGGAAATGGCAGGGGCCTGGGGGAGGACGTGGAGTGCTGGCACCAAAGCCACCCTCGCCGCTGTCCACAAAGCCCATCTGGGGAAGCTGAGTCCTAGCAGCCGTTGCCCAAGGATTTTGCTTTTCTCTGCAGTCTGTCGAAACCACCAGTTGGACTTTGAGATGGGGCTCCTGGGGGTGTGGGGAAAGAAGGTGTTGACCAGGGGACTACTCAGCCTTTACTGAGCACCCAGGGAAGGTTTGCTGAGGATAAGGACAGTGGGTGGGGATTCTGAACAAGTGTTCTCATACCCCTCTCCACTACCTCGCAAGACCCTGATCCCAGGGCAAAGCAAGGGTAACTCAGCAGATACAGACCTCCAGTGATGCCAGCCAGGCTCCTGGGACCCTACCAAAGAGAGGCAGTGACAATGGGAGGCTGGCGTCGCAAGGTGACCTGGGAATGTGGAGAGCAGACCACTCACCTGCGTCCATGGCAAGTGCACAGGGGCTCTGACATTGCACTCAGGAGAAGGATCCCCCTCCCAGCTCCAGCCCCCTTTAGAAGCTGCACAGCCTTACCAACAGGCCAGCGTGCAGCTCTGTGGGCTCTAGTCCCGGGGCTCCAAGAGTCTGGGGAGCAGCTGCCTTCCGGGAACTCCTCCACCCCTCCAAGAGCTCTCCGGAGCCAGGATTGCAGAACCAGGAGCTCTGGAGAGGTGTGTGCAGCAGGGTGAACCCTGGGTCCCCGTGCGCCTCTGAGTTAGGTCTGGCAGTGTTTTTAATTAGCATCCTGGGGAAAGGCTGCAGCCTCTTGGCCTCTTGTGGACCCAGGAAAGCTCAGTAGGCCCATCAAATTGTTTTAGTAACAGGAACAAAAATACTGAGGTCAGTGCAGAGGCACCTGTGGACCAGGAGCTGGGCCTAAGCTGGACCCTGAGACACGCTGGCCACTCTCACTGTCTTGGCATGGGATCGCCTGGGGGGCTCCAGGGCAGAACCCTGGGGCCAACAAGCCTGTGTCCCCAGCACTCACCCCTGCTTCTGGAAGTTCCATGTGAGATTCTCCAGTGCCTCCCAGAAAACCAGAGCAAGAGGCCAGCAGGGGGGCAAATGGCAGCCCTGTGAAACCAGCAAGGCAGAGCAGATGCTCAGATACACACGGAGGTGAGGCCCCCGGGCCACCTGATTTAAATCCCACACTAGGGGCCTCGGTCATAGGGGAGGGGCCTTGGGGCAGGCTGGAGGAACACACAAAACCTGCCTGGCTCTACCCTAAGTAGCTGGGTGAGCTTGGGTTCTCTGAACCACATAGATCTCAGTTTCCCTCTCCGTAAAAAAGGTAATGACAATAGCTTGCAAATAGAATGTTTGTGTCCTTCCTTCAGAAAGTTACTTGACTGTTTCATCCTCAGTATTTTCCCCTATAGATAGAAGAAATCTTCATTGAGTTGTAGAAGAAAACATAGTAATGGCTGTTGTGTATTATACTGACTGGGCACACACTGTCTCACTCCTTCCTTCCTTCCTTTCTTCTTTCTCCACCCCCCCCCACAATTTATCCTTCTAATAAACCTATAAAGTGGGTGCTTTTATCATTTCCATTTTTACAGGTGAGGACAAAAGACACAGAGCAGTTAAGAAACCAGCCCAGGGGACTCAGCACCCAACTTCTCATCCACATTTGCAGATGAAGAAATGGAAGGTGAGTCTCTGAAATATTAGCATGGTTATTCTGAAGGATGCACTTAAGCCGTTTGAATTTTCTCTTTTAGGCTTTTTTCTATCCAAGTTTCATTCCTTGAAACGTGTGACTTTCATTATCATGCACAAAACGGTCTCAACCAAGGTTAAACTACACCAGACACAAAAACCACAAGTCTGCCTCCACAGCCTGATACTCCACAGGCTGTTACAGAGAGGTTGTAGAATAATTCTGTTTATTGCAAATACCCAGAACGGGCAAATCCGTAGAGACAGTGGTTGCTGGTTGCCAGGGCTGGGAAGAGCACTGGAGAGTGATGGCTTTATGTGAACCAGGTTTTCTTTTGGTTGACAAAAATGTTTTGAGGGTTTGCATGAGCCCTAAGGGAGAGGCTGGCACCACTGCAGCTCCCAGAGGCCCTGGGAAGAGGCATTCATGGGCCCTTTGTCCAAGACAAGCCTGCCTGGCCACCCTCTTGCCCCAGCTTCACTAGCAGCCCAGAGCACAGCATGGCCAAGGTCCTGCCTGAACCAGGGAGAGAATAAACACAGCAGCTGTCTCTGAGCATGGTCCTTATTCCCTGCCTGTGATGGGATAGTACAGGGGAATCATCTCCCTCTCCACCCCATCCTCCTTAGAAGCAGCTGCCTTGTGTCTCACTGAGCGCAAAACGGGGAAAACAAAGTGAATTGGGTGGTAGAGCTCAGAGGCCCCAGGCAACCTTACGACCTGGAATTTTCTCTGTGCTCCACTGACTCTCGGGAGAGGCCTGTTCCACAAAAGCCAGGCAGGTACAGTGGTCACCTTGGACCTGCCTTGTGTCCCTTGGTCTCCAGGCCTCGGGGTCTGGGTAGTAGGACCTCTCCCGCGCCCACTCCCTTTCAGCAGCACTCTTGGGAAGCCAAGTTGGCGAGGTGGCCCTCAGAGCAGCACCTGCAGCCAGGGTAGGAAGGTGGCTGGTGTCATCTCCAGCCCAGCAGCCGGTGCTTGGGGACAGCTTCCAGATAGCTTCATGGAGACCCAGCATTTGACTCTCAGCTCTGCCACCAGTAGCTGGGAGACTTGGAGTGAGTTTGTTTCTCTGCTTCCTTGAGCATGGGTTTCCTGGGCTGTGAAAGGACCTCCCTGAGGCCTGGGGAGCTCTGGGGGGTGGAGGGGTGCAGGCTGGCAGGCCTCTGGGAGGTGGTCATTGAACACAGATTGACACACGGGAGGGTACAGCCAGGCTCTGCACTTTGAAACCCCTCCTGCTGCAGCTGCCTTAGGTGTGTGCTGAGGTTGCTTCTGGGGTTTGGGAGCTGGGGCCTCACACAGCATTTTGCAATGTAAATTAGGAACTGGCTGCCAAGGTAAATAAGGCTCCTTTGCCCCCTCAGAGAAGCAGGTGCTCTGTCCTGTGGCCACCGAGGGAGGTGATTGGCAACATCACCTAGCACAAAGGCACAAATGCTGTCATGACAGAGCCCTCTGTTTACAGCGAGGGCATAGCTCCTTCCAGGGTGGCAATGGGGAACCTCAGCGCTCCCAGCTTCCTGTTGCTTCTCAGTGGGAAAAGGCCTGGAGCCCAAATCCCACCTCCTCCTAGATGTGAGCACCCTGCAGGGGACTCCAGCCTTTCCAAGCCTGAGCCTAAGTTTCCTCACCTGTAAAATAAAGGTAATGATTCCTCCCTCCTGGGGGTGGATCCTTTCTTAAGGCTCACTTAAAAGTGCCAAAAAGTTGGTGGCTTGGACAACTGAATAGCACAGTCCTGGAGGCTGGAAGTCCCAGGCCACAGAGTGTGGCGGGCTGGCTCCTCCTGAGTGCCCTGAGGGAGGATGTCCCTGCCTCTCTCCTTGGCCTGTGGGTGGCTGCTTTCTCCAGATGCCATTTCAGGTCCTCTTCCCTCTGAGCAGGTCCATGCGGAGTCTCAATTTCCCTTTCCATAAGGCCAGCAGCTCTACTGGAGTAGGACCACCCATTGCCACCTCTTTTAACTTAATAGTCACCTCTGTAAAGACCTTGCCTCCAAATAAGGTCCCATGCTGAAGTCCTGTGGGTCAGGACCACTACACAAGTTCTGGGAGAGTCACAGTTCAACCCATAGCAGTTGGCTGCATGGTGAGAGGAAATCGGGGTGGGTTGGTGTCATGGATCTGCGGTAGAAGGGATCAAGCAGGCCTCCTGTGGGTGGCTGCCTGCCCTATTCCAGAGGATGCCACCGTATACCCTGAGAAGAATGTGGGGCTTGGCATAAAATGTCCCGTGGCCCACAGCCCTGGCTCAGGGGACTCTCCCACATCTTGTCCTCTCTTCGCCCAGCTCCAGGGCTCTTCACTGAGTGCACAGTCTGGCGAGATGACCACGCCAGCCCAGACTTGGCCAATCTGCTCTCCTGCCCCTGCCCCACTCCCCAGGTGGGCCCTCTGTCGGAATCCACTGCATACAGCGAGGACAGCGAGCGCTGATGTCTGTCCCACCTCGTTCACACACACTCTGATCTGCACACGCTCCGTGCTCGCTGGTGCCTCTCTGGTGCCCTTGTGGTTCATCCAGGCTCTGCCCCCTGTGTGCCCACTCGGATGTGGATGACCGCTCGGTAGCATTTACCTGAGTGTCTGTCGGGTAACAGGCTAAGTGTTCCTGAGCCCAACACATGGCGGGAAAGGGGCCACACCCCCAGTCTGAGTCTGGTGGGTCTTCAGGCCCAGCATCTGCCCCCGGAAGGCTGAGCAGGCAGGCAGAACTGGGAGGCAAGGGGCCAGCACTGCCAGGCTCCTTGCTGTCCTAGGCTGGGCTAATGAGCGTAGGTGAGCCAGGCCTCCTTGATGCCCTGTGACACAAAAAGAAGGCCCCATTTCCAGGCCTTTGCACCTGCCGTGATTCTCCCGGGACGTCCCCAGGAAATGAGGGTTGTGGGGCAGCTGCTCCCACACCACCCCAGAGGGACAGCTCTACCCTCAGCACAGGGAAGAGGAAGGCCTGTCCATCCTCTGCTTTCCTTGCCTTCAGAAGAATCCTGGAGTTATGCTCTTCCATGTGGTCAGTCATTTCTCTGGTTAGTGTCTGTTTGCCCCAGAAGAATGAAAGGTCCACAAAGGTGACAAACACATCTTGCTCCCTGTTGACCCCCAAGGGATTGAACAGCACACAGTAGGCATTCAAGAAATAGCTGGTGTCCACGTAGCTTCTATTGGAGTTCCAAGACCTGCCTTCGTGGAGTGGCCAGGGACGGGAGCTTGGTGGCCCTGCAGGGCCAATCCTGGTTCCACCTCACCCTCGCCTCCGTTGCTCATCTCTGTTTCTGTCTTTCTCCTGGGTGTCCACAGGCCATTGGTTCCAGGCCCGCAGGGCTCAAGTCCCTCACATACAGCAGTGGGTCCTCCCGTACAGGTTAAATCACCTCTAGACCGCGCACAGCACCTCCTACGGAGCAAATGCCCTATACAGTGTGGCTACAGTGTACTCTTCCGGAAATAATGACAGGAAATGCAGCTGATGCCTGCTCAGCACAGACGTGATTTTTTCTGAATATGTTAAATCCACGGTTGGTTGAATGAAGATGCAGGACGTGTGTTTTCATCACGAGACTCTGTTATCCTTTCGTCTTTCCTCTCCTGCTGTTGGCTCTGGCAATGTTCAGCCCTGTTCTTGGTTTTCCAAAAAAAAATCTGGCTCATCTTTATGGCCAGGATTATACATCCCCTGAGGTCCAGCTTGGAGTCCTTTCACCCTTCTGTAAATTCACACCAAATGAAATTAATATTCCTTTCCCTTGGATCTCAGAGTGCCTGATACTCCAATCAAAGCAGTTTTCACAATTTGATTTAATTAGGAAATAGCATGACTCTCCCCTCCCTGGAAGATGGTGAGATTCTTCCAGGCATGAATGAAACGTCAGCATCTCTAGGATTAAGCATATAATATGTGCTCAATTAACATTTTCTCAATGGGGTAAGATTGCCTTTGTTTTTTTTTTTCCTTGAGAATTCGACTGGGAAAAGGAAATAGATTTTAATATGTGCCTTGTGCTATACGCTGCTAACAACACCATAACGTTCTTAATTTCCCCAAATCCTCACAGGTGTTTTAACAGATGTGCATTATCACCCCTCTTTTAGAGATGAGAGCCAGAGAACTTATATGAGCTGCCCAGGGTTATACAGCTATTCAGAGGGTGGAATCAAGATTTGAAGTCAGTAACACATGAGTTCTTCTGGGGGAAACTGCATTAGATGAAACCCATAGTAGCTTATCTATGTGTTAGCATTACCCCTGGTTATCAAAGTTTATACACATTGATTGCTACAGTTTTGACAATGTTTCTCCCTCATCTGTATCCTGTATTGCAATATACTTCTAATAAATTTGGAAAAAAAAAGATTTGAAGTCAGGCATATATTTAAGGACAAAATGGGCTGTATTCAGTTTAATTTCTTTGTATTGCTACAAATTCAGTATGGACTTCCAGAGGATAGCACAGAGAGACACAGCAATGCTGGTTTTAACCTGCCAGAAGGGAATTGCAAACAGCATGTCCTTTCCCGAGAGGGTTAGAATTATTCTGTAGTCTTCTTTTATGTGAGGAGACTCATCAACATTGGCTCCAGATGAATAAAGTAATTGTTTGCAGGGAGGCCTTGCTCCTTAGTGATGCTAAGTTGGCAGCTTCGTTAAGGCCAGAACTACTGAGGGGAACCCAGGATTTGAACAGGCCAGGGAGAGTTGCCTGGTCACAATCCCAGCTGATGTCAATTATCTGGGTGCCAATGAAGTTTATTCTAGGAAAATCATTTATTCTAGGAAATCTTATAAATACTGAGCTTAACAGCAATCATGTTCAGCTCATCAGCTGGAGCAATAGTTTAAATGAATATTTTTAAAACCCTCACTGAAGTTAAGAATAGAAAAAGAGAGGGTTGCATTGGAGTGGCAGCTATGGGCAAATTTAGCTCAGGGAGTTTAGCTTGGGCCCTGAACAAGGAAAACTTGATAATAGTTCACGTGAGCTGAGGTCTTTGCCTCCTCAAAACCATCCATGAAAAGTCTCCTTCCAAGAAGGCACTCTGCCATTTAGTGGAACGGAGAAGAGCGAGAAAACGGTACTTTACAGCGCTTCCAATAATTCCTTCTCAACTCAGCACTTACTAAGTGAAAATGAGTGCATTTTTAAACTCTCATGCTTTTCCCCCCGAAAAGTTGGCTCCCCCGTGTCATCTATAAGCCTGATCGAGAGCAGCACTTCTTTTTTTTCAAAGAGAGAGTGAGAAAATTAATTGTATTCATTTTTTCATCTGCTTTTTGTGTCACCAATACATAGTTGTGTATGTGGTGCTCGGGTTCAAACCCAGGTCCTCATGCATGCCAGGCAAGTGCTCTAACCATTTAGCCACCACTCCAACCCAAGAGCAGCATTTTTATTTATTTTTATTTATATTTTCATTTTTAAAGAGAGGGGGACAGAGAGAGAGAGAGAGAGAATCAATTTCTATTTAGTTTTTCATGTGGCTTTCATTGCTCCAACACTTTGTTGTGTACGTGGTACTGGGGTTCAAACCCGCATCCTCGTGCATGCCAGGCAAGTACCACGACTGATAAGCAATAAGCCACCACTCCAGCCCCAAGAGCAGCATTTTTAAAACCCTAGAAAAGTATCAAAAGGAGGGCTGAGTGGAAACATTTTTAAATTACAATGATTTATTTTTCCTAAAGAAAGTTTTCTTTTTTTAATGATACTTAAATTTAATTTTTTTTCATAGAAAATCTGGAAACTACAAAGATATAAAAAAATGCAAGAAAAAGAGTTTGGCCCCAATGCTTGCAGAGACAATCATATTGATGTGTTGATGTACATTCCTTCTGGTTCTTTTTCTCCCCTAAGCTGGGTTTTCACGGTCGCCGTGTTTGCTGCTAGTAATTTGCTTATCGTTTTGTTCAAAACAGCACCAATGACCTTCGAGATGGAGGTTGAGGGCCCCAGCAGGATGTGGAGACAGAGGCTGAGGCAGAGGGATGCTATGATCCAAGGTGGGTGTCTGTCAACTCAGGCCAGAGGTTGCACAGGTCGAATCTGAGAAGCCCAAAGGCACAGAGAAGGCTCTGTCCACAAAAATGCACGTCCACCCGCAGTTTGTGCAGTGCAGAGCCCGGGTCCAAACCCTTGGCAATCCAGGACCTCAGGTTAAACACCCTCTCCCCTGAGCCAGGAGGTTTTCTAAGCTCCCTTGATGGTTTACAGCCTTCCCAGAGGAGTTTGCAGCATTTCTAGTTGTTACTGAAGGCACTCTGAGTCCTAAAGAAGAAAAGGAAAGAAGTCCTCTTGGAAGTTTGCCTGTGACTCTCCCCCACAGACAGGACTGCCGTTTCTGGAAACCACAAAGCCATGCTGTAGAAAAGGGAAATTGGCAGTTTTTTCGTGCACGGTGCCAAGGCCACACTGCCAGGGACATTCAGATTAGCATGTTCTATTTGTGCAGGGGTTAGGGGAGCAAAGCCCAGCTATCAAGTTCAAGGAAGCATTTGTTTTTTTCTGTCCTTTCGAAATGGTCCTGATTCATTACATGCCCTGGCATGCATCTGACACCACCTGGGTGTGATAGCCTCACCCAGGACCTGACCACACAGCGTCCAGAGGAACCAGGATGGTGTCCGCTGCCACTGGGGACAGAGTTGGATGCTGGCAAACAGAGCAGAGGGTGTAGCTGAGCCATTTGGGGTCCAGGGCTGAATGGTGCCCTGGGGAGAGCGTCTGGAGGGGGTCTGGATGGAAGAACAGAGTAGAAATTAATGGGAAGTGCTGAGCCACCCGGCAGGTCTGGGCGTGAGGGAGAGCTGGGTGGGCATCTGTGGCCCACCCCTGCACCCCGGGCAGGGGGAGCCATCCATGCAGAGGCAACAGGGAGGGTCCACGGTCCTGAGAAGGCAGGGAGCATGGGCGGCTGGGGTCCGGTTAGTAGGGGGTATGGGAGTTGGGGACAGTGGCAGGTTATCACAGGCCACGCTGGGCTCTTTGGGTGGGAACTGTCAGGACTGTCGAGCAAAGATGCGGCAGGAACTGCCTTCTGTTTTGCTCTGGCTGCTGCTGGACAATTAGACCACGAGTGGGAAAGATGGGAAGCAGGAGCAGATTAGGACCCCTTGCTTCCAGAAGATTCTGAGACTCATGAGCAGGTCCCTGAGAGCTGGTGGCCATCTTGGATCTTTGCAGATGGAGCACGCGTGTGTACCAGGGCATCCTGCACGCTGTGCTCCAGCTGCCCTCCCCGCTCCTTGGTACCCACTGCCTTCTGAATTCTCTCTGGGCTCCTCTGGAGGCCCGTGTTCCGGCTACTTGCCTGGCCTTTGTGCATCTTCCCCATGCCTACAGCACCTTCCTCCGTTCTCCCCCTGGAGCCCTTCACATCCTCAAATATCCTTTTCTCAGGGAAGCCCCTGTGTCCCCTGAAGACTAGGCTGGTGGGCTCAGTGCCTGTGCTGCATCCCAGCTTCTTGATGGCCTCTGGTTTGGCTTCTGCTCCAATCACCAAGCACAGCTCGGCGTCTCTCCTTTGGTCCAAGAGAGTTCTAAGAAGCTGAGGACACCACTACTGTCCTGAGCCTTTGCACACTAGGCGATGCGTGAGACAAGAGGACACTTGCCTGAGGTCACACAGACAACAAGACAGAAGATCAGAGATCAAGGTTCTGACCTCTTTATGGCCCCTGGACTTGAACTCCAGTCTGGCTTTAGCCCTGCCAGCGATAACTGGTGGATGAGACAGCTCATGTTTCTGGGATTCAGTTTCCCTAATTATGAGTGAGAGTTCCAGGTGGTTCTTCAGGTGGTCCCAAGTCCATCCGATTACAGGCACCCCTGGCCCTGGGATGTTCCTTAAGGTTGGCCTCACCCCGACCTGCAGAGCCACAGCTCCAGGAGCTGGGCTTGGGATTTTGGTTCTGTTGCTTTGTTGCGTTAAGAGATCTAGATGATTCTTATCGCCAAATAAGTTTTGAGCATCTATTTCTACAGGATTTCTTTGCAAAGAAGTTTCCCAAGAGATCAAAGAGGAGGTAAAAACCAGATCCCAGTGACTATGCCAACTATAACAACAGCTCCTTCTCAAGTGTCTCCTCTCTTTATAAAAGGAAGCTCTGCAAGTAAAGCTGCTATATATTTAGGGGTCTGCTGGAAGGTTCTGAATCTCCACCCTAGTGCAATTTCCTGGACAACTCTAAATAGCTTTGCCCTGATGAGCTTTGACCAATTTTAATTAAAGAACATGTGAAAGGAGCAAGCAAAGGCAGGGAGACTCTCAAAGGTTCTGAAAGGAGAGGCAGAGGCCCTGAGAGGTTAACTAACTTGCCCGAAGGCACACAATTGTCCTTGACTGGTGTTTTTCCTTCTGCATAAGTGCGTATCAGGGCGGTGCTATGGCTACACAGAAAACAGTGGAGCTCGCAGTGTTTACAGCTATAGAAGGAAGCAGGGCTAGAGCGGTACTCCACCGTGTCAAGCACCCATATTCCTTCCATCCTATTGTTCTGCTGCTCAAGAATTCGATTTTCAATGTCAATTCACAAGCCAAGATGGCTGCTGGTGCTCCAGCCATCAATCCAAATTCTTTCTGGCAGGTAGGAGGAAGAGATGAAGAAGGCTCTCTCTCTCTCTCAGCACATTTCCCAGAAGCTGTATACACATTCCTGCTTAATTGTGTTTGACCAAAGTTTATTTAGTCATATGGGCATGCTTAGCTACAGGAAAGCTGGGAAATGTAATCTTCACTTGAGGAGGCCATGTATTCTGCTTGAATTAATTCAAGGTCTCTACGAATGAAGGACGAGGGGGAGAAAAGATATTGGAAGACATTGGTAGACAAGGAGTGGTCCTGGACACATCTTTATGATTATTATGTGACCCTGGGGATTAACCCAAGGCCCTGTGCACACTAGACAAGTGCTCTATTGCTGAGCTACACCCCAGCCGGACATCTTTATTATGGGTATGCTGCTTGAATCCTATAATGCTAGGGCTTTATTTATCTATTTATTTATTTATTTATGGGGGGGGCACAAGGGATTAAACTCAGAGACACTTGACCACTAAGCTACACCCCCAGCCCTTTTTATATTTTATTTTGAGACAGGGTCTCGCTAAGTGGCTGAGGCTGGCTTTGAACTTGCAATCTGCTGCCTCAGCCTCCCGAGCCGCTGGAATTACAGGCATGTGCCACTGTGTCAGCTAGGCCTTTTTTTTTTTAAGTCCTTCATTTTTCAATATTGAGTTGGGGGAAACAATAGGACGCTGTCTTTCCTAAGTGAAAATTGTGTTTAGGAACCTGATATGTATATCTGATGTATGTGCCTCTGCCAGGCCCCAAGAACAGCTTCCTGCTCATTCTTTGGGCTCTGTGCCCTGGACAAGAGAGAAAACCTAGCATGCTTCTCCTGCTGCATGCCCACGTTGCATGTCACTGCTGTGACCTTGGCAGCGTGGGAAGTCCTCCCCAGCAGCCAGACAGCGTCCTGCAGTCCAGTTCAGCTCAGCACCCCTCCCTGGAGGAGCCTTCAGTCCCCCAGACACCCATGTGGCTCCAGTTTGTTTCTCCTGCTTCTGACAGGCTGGACCTTTTGCTGAGATACTGTTAATTTGCCAGAGTGGCTCCAGCACTAGGGGAAACACTTCCTACCTTATTCTAAAGGACACTCCAGAGGGCCCAGGCGGATTCGCCATTGCGCGGAGGAGGGGCACACTCTCCTGGAACCTCTGCGTGTTTGGGATTCGGAAGCTCCAAACCCTGTGCTTCTGAGGATTTATGGGCACTCCGTTGCCACATGGACAGCTGTGAGGAAGTGTGATTGGACACAAAGGGCACAGGGCCCCATCTCAGGCAGGGCAGCGAGGCAATCTGGTCAAATTCCTCCTGCCTTTCCTGTGGCCTTCCTTCCTCCTTGGCTCTGGGACAGGACCCTCTCACATGGGGGCCTCAGGATCTACTATCAGACGAAGTAGATCAGATCGGAAAATTTCTTTATCTTCAACTCCAAGACTGAGAAGTGAAGGAAGTGTTATGCTTTCCCAGCTTGGGAGAGAAATCCTAGTCTCTATGTGCTGTTTTGGGGAGGGAATTGTGAGCCAAGAACTGTGCATGAAGGTTCAAAATATATCTCATAATAGCTATGAGCAAGGGCCAGCGTGTTGAGATTCATGATCCTACTGTGCGCTTCACTTACAGAGCAGCAACTGAGGCCCAGAAATCCATGGCTCATCTGAGGTCAGGGAGTCAGCTCACCCAAACTCCAGTTCCTTCCACCTCCCACTCTGCCTCTGGGCCTTCACTCACATTCCAGTTGCCCTACTGTGGGATTGCAGGAGGGATCCCTGAGCAAGGGAATCTATGGCCCTGTGTGCCTGTCTTCCATAGTCCTCTCTCTGTGGTCTACTGAGTACAGCTGCCTCTGCCACCAGCATCAGGACCAAGTGCAAAGAAGGGATGCAGAAAGCCCCACAGTCCTGGCTGGAGGGAAGGGAGGGTGCATGGGAGGCTCCTGGCCCCCAGCATGCAGGGTGGGTCCCAGAGTGGGAGAAGTCAGATGTGCATTGAGCGTTGGTGGGAACTCCCTCTGCCCAGCTCAGCCATGGTGCTCCAGAGTTTGAGGCCCACTGGGACAGATGCAGAGGGTCCCACAGCCCCGCCTCGCTCTTTCCTGAGGTGGGGGTGCTGGGAGCTGCAGCAGAGCAGAGGACCTGGGGAGTTCTCTTTATCATCATGATGGGCTGGAAATGTGGCCCTTGTGGCTCCCACTGTGGCTTCTGGTCCACTCAAGCCAGAAGCAGTGGGATGCCTTCTCCTGAGAGTCAGGAAGGACAGCGGGGACCGGAGGAGAGGGTGTGTACCTGGCATATTTAAGTCTTCTTTTCTTCCCCCTGCTTGGAAAGTGGGGAGGTCATGTGCTGGACCAAGTGGCCGGTGGAAGTCACAGAGACCCAGGGTTTCACTCATCCCCCCACCCACACATGGTGACGTTAGTCAGCTTCTCATTATCACAATGAGAAACTTGGGGCGCTGTGTAGGAAGAAAGGAGGTTCATGTAGCACGGATTTAGAGGTTTAAAGTTCAAGATCAGGCAGCTGCCATGTTGTGGCTGTCACTCTGGAGAGGGTGGTGGACAGGAGCAGGTGCAGGAGCCAGCTGTCACAGCTCCGCAGGGAGGCCTGGGGTGGGGGCAGCCTTTTATAACAGCCTTCCTGGAAGAACCACCCAGGAAGCACAGAGTTATTCTTACCCTTTTCCAGATGGCAGCGACTACACCACATCCTTTTCAATGACCAAGGACTGTCTCTAGGCCCCATCTCTTAAGGGTCCATCACCTCCTGAGAGTGCCACGGGAGCTTACCTTTAACATGTGGACCTTTATAGGACACTCAAGCCATCTCCAAACCGTAGCAGTGACGTTAGGAAAGACACCAACCAGCACTGGACAAGTGCTCAGCAAAGTGAAAACAGCAGGTGTCAGGTGCTGTGAAAAGCTCTCAGTGTGTGTTAGTAACTCATTGAATCCTCCCATCAGGTGCTAGCCACAGCGACGCAGACTACAGACCTGCAATAGAGAGCTAAGTAACTCGCCATGGGGACATCGCTTTTAAACAACAGCCACTCCGCTTACAGAGTAACCGCTTTAATCTGGTGTAAACTACTCAAAACACAAAACCTTGGGGGTCTCCTTTTTCTCCTGTGCAGATGGCTGATTGATGGTTGGGCACAGCTTGGGTCACATTTCTAGTGCATGTATTGGGACCAAGGAGAGAGAGGGAGATTGTTCCCCAAGTCTCAGAATACCTTCAGGGCCCACAATGGACAAAGGTAAAGGAGGAAGAGGCAGAGCTGGAGGAGTGGAGGAGGCAAGAGGGGCAGAGACTCCAGCCAGCAAGAAGGCATGCAGGAGATATTTTTGAGCACTAACTGTGCCCTGTTATGAAGTCCTTAGATTAACACAGGAAAGTAAGCGGCTGTTCTTACTTTATTGGTGGTGACACTGAAACCCTGACCCATGAGATAATGTGTCCAAGATCATACGCATGTTGTAGACATAGGCTTTGAATCTGGGTCAGTTTGACTCCAAATCCCGTGTGCTCTCTCCCATTCCTATCTCCTATTTTGCTAGAGCAAGACCCTCAGAGGACATTCTTATTACATCAAAAAGGCTTCCGGGACCTGCTGCTGCAGAGTAGTGCTTC
>PVKS010023931.1:0-31699 GCA_004027875.1 Aplodontia rufa | reverse complement strand
AACTTTCTTTAGGGAAAACAAAATCAATTTCAAGAATTACACTTAGCAGCCAGTCCTTCATATTCCATGTATTCACTACTCAAAGGGGTAAAGTTCTTAGAAATTAGAAAGTTTGGTTTAAATGTCTAGTTAGCCACTGGTTAATAGACCAATTTAATAGACAATCAGTGTCTCCACTGACCAATTAATTTTTTAAAGAAGTCCCTACTCTTTATACACCTGCTATTCCTACTTTCTTTACTGCATAGATGCTTACTTAAAAGCCTTACTAATTGAGTTTTCATAGAGGAATTCTAATGTGATTAGCCCTTCTAAAGAGAACTGTCCATGATTAAGTCCTGGGTGAATTTCTAACTTGGACTACACTGTGAATTAGTCAGTATTTAACTGCTACAGAAGATTAAAAAAGCACAAATTGAATATATGTAAGCATAACCCAGTGGTAGAATAAACAACTACACATCCAAGGATCAGAAAAGATTTAATTTATTCATGTTTTATCTAGGGAAACTTTGACCTAAAAGACTTTACACAACTTATACAACGAATGTGCAGTATTTTATCATAAAAGATGAGAGATTTGCTTTTGAAAGACTGGGTTTAAGTTCACAGGCTGGCATTTGCAAGTTATTTGGCTGGGTTTGAATTTGAGCAAGTAGATTTAACCTCTCAGAGTTAGTTTCCTCAACTTTGAGGGGACTGTTCTGAACCACAAATGAGAAAATGTGTTGAAGAATTTCTTGTGAGGAAGAAGGGGAATATTGTGGCATTTGTTTCCCCCTGTCCTTGGGAATGCTTTTCATTACCTGCGGAATGGAAAGTTTAGAGGCAGAATCTGATAGGATTGTAATGAGGCACTTGCACTGACTCTGAGCCCAAATGAATCTCCTTGGGAGATGCCACAGTTATGGGGAAACTACAGCTTCTGCCTCCCCATGGAACTTCTTTGTTCTGGAAACTGGGAATGTGGCACTGCTACAATGGATTGTGGCAGCAGCAGAAGATTCTCTAAGGACCTTTGTTACCTGCAGATGTGCAGAAGGAGAAACTTGCATAAGCAGGAATCAGGCTTAAAAGAACATGTAAGCATCCTTTAGAGACATCCCATATTCATTTCAGGTAAAGGCACTGAAGTTCAAATGAGCAGAGTTCAGCAGACCTGTAAGTTGGAGATGTGTTAGCTATGTTTCCAGTTGCTCAGCTGAAAAAATGTACTTTGTTCATAATTTTATGTGCTTATAAGCATAGTACTAGGAGGCATTTACTACAGTGAACCCAATTTGTTTTTCCACAATATAGTGTTTCTAATATTAGTAGAACAGCTTATAATAGAAAAACAAAATAATTTATAACACAATGAAAGGGCTAAAATTGCAAAATCTCTTCACATTTACTACAATACCAACTTTTAGGAGTTTTGTTTTACTGTGCCTTTTTAATATATGTAAGGTATCTGAACATATGGAAAATTCTAATATCTGTCAGCAGTTGCTTCTGTAGCAAATTCTTTCACGGTCATGCCATGAAAGACCTGTGCCACATCTTTTTTTTTCTTTTTAAGAAAAATGGACAGTGAGAGAGAGAGAGAGAGAGAATCAATTTTATTTAGTTTTTCATGTGGCATTCGTTCCTCTGACACGTCATTGTGTACGTGGTTCTGGGGTTTGAACCCGTGACCATGCATATGCTAGGCAATTGACTATAGATTTATCTCTCACCAAATGCTGGATAATCCTAAAATAAACAGTGGCTAGAATATTGTTCAGTCTATCTAGGTTGGGATTGTATTTTACCTTCATGGTCCTGATTCTGGATGTTAGAATAGCCTATTTCTGTATCCCATCATTCTTTAAGCTTGAAGGGCTTTTCCCTGTTATTAGTAATGAACTTGCTATCATGCACTGCCAAGGCACACTTGGAGAAATTTCTGCTCCAATCAGAGAATGGGTTCATGAAATGTTTTGATTAATGTGAAGTTTGTTGTCACATTTCTATTTACTCAAAGTTTACCTTATTGATTCTTATAAGTTCTCCATGATGACATCACACATTTCCCCAATGTTTTCCAACCATTTCTTGTGATTTTTTAAAAATCACATCTTCATTCCTTGTGAATATTACCTTTGTTTTGAGCCAACCCAAGGCTTGTTCACTCTCAATCTTAGGATTTGTACTGTGTTTAAAGAGGTTATTACTTCCAGATAATATACTTCAGTTGCAAAGGAGCTTTGAGTTTAAGGAATGAAGTGACACCAAGATTGTGGATGTGATAACGGGGTAGATGGTCTCATAACGTATTACCCATGTGAAGTCCTTGTATTCTGACAGTCACAGTGCACATGAATCTTATGCGGTGCCACTGTCCGGGTAGCTAGCCAACAAACCTCTTACTTAACCTGTCCCATTACTTTCTGAGTGCTATGGTCTGGGTGAAAGGTGTCCCCTGAAAACTCAGTATGTGAGACAATGCAAAGGCTTAGAGGTGAAATGATTAGGTTATGAGAGCTTTAACTCCATCCCTGAGTTAATCCCCTGATAGGTATTAAGTGGCAACTAATGGCAGATAGGGTGTGGTTGGAGGAGGTGAGTCACTGGGGACGGGTCTTCAGGGTATATATTTTGTATCTAGTGTGGAGTCTCTCTTTGCTTCCTACAGATTTTTTTATTTAAACAAAATCTTCTGCCATGATGTTCAGCCTCAGCTCGAGCCCAAGGAATGGAGCCAGCAGTCCAATGCTAGGACCTCTGAAACCGTGAGTCACCAAATCAACTTTTCCTCCTAAAATTTTTCCAGGTCTTTTAGTCACAGCAGTGCACAGGGCTGACTGAAACACTGAGGAAGTCACAATAAATGCTCTTGCCCACTGTTCCAGACTTCTCCCTCCACCTCGCGCCTAACCATGGTGTTTCCCCTGACTGGCCCTCTGTGTTGTACTGCATTCTCCTCAGAGAACTGCGAGCATAAGAATTCAATAAAACGCTCTTTCTCTCTCTCGATCTGTGCTTGCCTCATCATATCTTACCCAAGGTAATATTTTTCAAGCACTTTACAACATATGCATCTAAATATTATTTGGAAACACATGTGTTTAAATAGCTACATGTAGAACAGAATTTTTGAATGACAAGGGGAATTAAACTGTTTGCTAAAAAGATTGCAAAAGTTAGCTGTCCTTTCCTTGAAATAAATTAGGAGAATCTGATTCAGAAAATTGGAGTACATCATGTTTTCTTTTAATGGCAGTGATCTCTATGTGATTTCCTGTGGACAACACAAGATATAGTAAGTGGAAAGAAGAATTTGTTTATGATGATTTATCACATTTATTTCTTCACAGTCTGAAAAATTGGGAAACTACACTGGTTGAATTTAAGAAAGGAATGTTTTGAAAATAATGAGTATAATAAGTCACAAGCATCTCCTGGCTCCTAGTGTAGTTCTGTTGACTTCAGCAATTGAGTGTGTAAGCCCATTCGTCTCAACTGGTAATCTATGATTGTTTTTGCTGATCCTCATGTTATATGTCTTTCAATATCAAGAGATGATTGAAAACTTAAAAATAATTAAATTGATAAAGGTATATCTAAGAATGCAGTTTAGATTATCATGAAAAAATCTGCCGTGTTATTATAGTCATACAATGTTGATAGTGCCCACAATAATTTTTTAAGAAGCAAGATATGCATATTTTGGAATTTTTAATTAATTGACATCTTTGTCTTAGAATTTAAAAATAATGTTAGTGCAACAATTCCTTAAGCTGCTTCTTGCATCTTAAAATGGTGAGCTGCTAAGGAAAAGCTAAAGACTAGGTTCCATACTCTCTAAAGAACCACCTTGAACCTTCTGAACGTAGACCCCGTGCAGATGTTAGAGCTTAGATGTTCCTGACAACATCTCATGCCTATTGGTAAAACCAATTTTATTTTTATTGTATATTATTTTATTATTATAAATTTATTTAAAATATACTTCATCCATTTCCACGTATGATGCTAGATTTTGCCCAGGAAGCTGATTATCTTTGCTCCCTTTGTACATTTTTCCCCCTTTATTGCTTAATTCCATGTTATTTAAACAAAATCTACAGTTTGGTAGTCCTTTGACTTCCTTTTTAAGTTTAGTGAAATGTTGTTGAGATTTTTTGCAAGCCATAAATTCAGTGTAATACAGTTGAGATTTCTTGCAAGCCATATAATGTCTTACCAGCCTAAGTCCTTGGAAACTATGAATGTGATATATTGCATGGAGAAAGTGATTCTGCATGGGGTCCTCATCACCATGATTTGAGGTGGTTCTTTAGAGTACTACAGCAATCAGTCTTTAGTTATTGCCTAGCAGCTCACCATTTTAAAATTAAGGTATATTTATAAATATAATTAGTATAATTTTGCCAAATTCATTCCATATTCCCTTCTCTTTCCAGTCCATTTTCATTTATATCTATAAAGCACCTATTAAAAATAAATAAATAGAAGGAAGACCAGTAGAGTAGAGGAAGGTGATTGGGGAACAAAGAAGAGGAGAGAAAGAGGAGAATCAAGAACTGGAATGAAGCAAATTAAATTTCATGCATGTATGATTATATCAAAATTACCCAACTACTCTGTATAACTATTATGAACCAATAACAGCACTAAGATTAAGGTGTAATTAATATACAATGAAGTTTACAATTTTAGTGCAGAATTCTGAAAGACTTAATCAACATACAAAAGACAGTCCAGGACTACCAAAACAAAGTTCACCAATAGCAAAAATTCCCTTGTGCTGCTTTGCTAGCAAATTCCTTTCCTACTTCTAACCCTTAGAAATTACTTACCTGCTTCTTTCCATTTAGTTTACTCTAGTAAGAATTGCATTTAAACAGACTATATGGTATTGTAATCCTTTGCTTTTTAAATTTAGTGTAATATATTAAAAGGTTGTTTTTTTCTTTTGGTAAGCCATCTAATGGTTTTCCACTAATACCTCTGTCCTTCAAAACTCTGAATATGATATATTACATGGCCAAAGTAATTTTATATTTAGAATTATGGTTGCTAATTACTACCTTAAAATAGTGAGATTATCCTGAATTATATAGGTGGCTTTCATGTGATAAGATGGCCCCTTAAGTGTGGAAGAAGGCAGAAGGTTGAAAAAAAGAGACAAGAGAGATCTGGATCATGAGAGAGACTTAATTTGAATTTGAAGTCTACCCCATCCCAAAACCTGGATCTGAATCAAGAATACTGAACCTGTTTTGGGATGGGGTAGGCAATCACTTTCCCACTGAGCTATATGAGCTGTTTTGATGGTTCTGATGATAGGAAGAAAAGGAGTAATGAGCCAAGAATAACAGGTGTCCTTTAGAAGCTGGGAAGAGTCTTGACCTGAAAAACACCAAAGTAAAAGGGACCTCTGTCCCACAATAACAGGAATTGAAATATCCCAAGAATCTTGATAATCATGGATGTAGACTGTTCCCTAGGGTCTTCATAAAGAATTCAGCCCAACCGACATCTTGATTTGACCCTCTGTGATCTATGTTAGACTTCACATCAATAGAACTACAGTATTTTTAAATATGTTTAAGGTACTAATTTCATAGCAACGTGTTACAGGAGCAATAGTAATCAAATAGAAGATCATTCTGTGTGCTTGTCTTTATTAAGTAGTTCTTTATATGGGTAACATTCCGATGCATGGATCTTACTGTTTGTTTCTATCTTCACTGAATAAAGGATGTTTGCATTTCTTCTCATTTGGGAGATTGCAAATAAAGTTAAGATAAATATTTTGTGTGTGTTTTTTTTTTTTTTGTCTATGTGTATGGACAAGTATTTTAAGTTAACCTAGTAGTATAGTTGTTGGATTCCTTGGAAAATTCATGTTTGATTTTACAGAAAAATACAAGACTTTTCTAAAGTAGCTTACCACTGGCTACTCCCACCAGAAATGCATGAGAGTTCTTATTGCAGGATATTCTAGCCTGCACTTAAAATTTCTCTATTTTTAATATTTATTTCATAGTGGTTTGTATTTGTACTTCTTTAATGACAAGTGGTGTTTCTCATTTTTATACCTCCTTTGGTGAAGTATATATTCATACTTTTGGTTCATTTTAGAAATTGTGGTTTTTCGTATTGACTGAAAAATCCTTATATATTCTGTGTTCTAGTGTGAGTATGTGTGTGTGTATATATGTGTGTGTGTGTATGTGTACATATATATATATATAGTAAACTCCAAGGCATATATATATATAAAGATTATTAGACTCTACTTGTTAATTTCTAACAAAATTTTTTTATAATTTTAAACTGTATTGACATCATATTCCATTTCTTTAGAGTTTACCTATTTTTATGAGTCTTGCAATCCTTAAAAATAATATACATTTTTATCTTCCTAGGTCTTTGGAACACACTAGATATAAATTTTTGAATGTGAAAAAGATTAATAATCATGTATGTGATTTTAAATATTTTCCTAGTATACTTCTTTTCTTTGCATTCTCTTAACAATAGGTTTTTTTTTTTTTTTATAAAGAGAGAGGGACAGTGAGAGAGACAGAGAAAGAGAGAAACAACTTTATTTAGTTTTTCACATGGCCTTAGCTGTGCCAACACTCAGTTGTGTACGTGGTGCTGGGGTTTGGACCCAGGTCCTCGTGCTTGCCAGACAAGCACTGAAACCACTGAGCCACCGCTCCAGCCCTTTAACAATACATTTTAAAGAATAAAATTTTTGTATTTTGATGAAATCCAATGTAATCATTTATCTCTGCTATGTTGCACACTTTTGGTTTGATATTTAAGATATCTTTATGTAACCAAAAGTCATAAGGATGTGTCATTTTCTTCACAAATTTTGTAGTATTATTTTTATATTTTTGATCAAATTTGAGTTAATCTTTAATATAAGGCAAGGTACGGATATATAGTTCCTCTGTTTAATGTGCAATTTTAATTGCACCAAAAGAATGTGTTGAAAAACAGTCATCTTTACAATGAATTGCCTTTGCTTTTGTGTCAGAAGTTCATTACCTTCATATGTGGGAATCCGTTTTGGAGTCTTTAGTTTCATTGATTAATACGTCTTTCTGTTTATTAATACCATTCCATCTGGATTGCTGTGGACTTCTAGCATGAATTTTTGAACTTTGTTGTTGCTTTTCACAAATTGTTTTGACTCATTCAGTTTTTTTCCATTTCATTTAAATTGTAAACTCCAGTTGCTAATTTCTAACAAAATTTTGTTGTGATTTTAAGTTGCATTGCCATTATATTCCATTTTTTTCAGAGTTTACATAATTTTATAGAGTCTTACAATTTGTAAACATATATATATTTTTATTTTCCTAGGTCATTGGCTTGTTTCATTAGTGTTTTGTTGTTTTAACCTGCAATTCTTGCAAATATTTTATTCCTAACTACATAGTATTTCATATTTTCTACTATTGCAAATGGTGTTTATTATTAAAATTTTAATTTCTAATTATCCATTGTTATACATAGAAGTACAATTGATTTTTGTGTATTGACCTTGTAGCTCACAACTTTTCTAAACCTTAGGTTCTGTCTACATTTTTGTAGGTTCTTAAAATATCTGCATGTACATAGTCATATCTTCAAATAATTGTTTAATTTCTTTCATAAATGCATATATGTGTGTATGTGTATATATTTGTGTGTGTATATATACTTTTTCTCTTTTTATTGTAATGGGATTGAACCCAGGGGTGCTCTAGCACTGAGCAGCATTCCAAGTACTTTTCACTTTTTCTTTGCTTATTTTGAGCCAGTCCCACTAAGTTGCCTAGGTTGGCCTTGAACTTGTGATCCTCTTGCCTTAGTTGCTCCAGTTGCAGGGATTATAGGCATGTGCCACTGTGCCTGGCCAATATTATATTTCTACTCCATGCATTATTGCTCTAGTTCTGTAAGTCACTTCACAAGCTTATGTCAAAAATCACTTTGCTGAAAATGGCCATCTGAAGATCTGAGGTGTCTGTCTGTATACAGGTGTGCTTTCTTTGGTACTATATCGTATGAGTTATGTTTTTTTGACCGCCTTTATTCCCAGCTCCACTTCAACTCAGAGATACCTCTGGCTTCACCTATGCCAGCTCTCTCTCTCCAGTCATTAATTTGGAGAGAACCATAAGCTTTCTTGATTCTCTTGTCACAGGGAACACTACTTGGCACAGCTTATTATCAAGCAGGTAAACATACCACTTTATATATTTTTTCAGGTTTTTTTATGATTTAAAGATAATTGGTAAATATCGTATCTGATACTCTGCCTTAGATGAAAGCAAAACTTCTTTGCTCTTATATTTTTCACAATTTAATGTGATCAAATAATTTGTAAAGTAGGATATAATAAACGTACCTTTACTTCCATTATGTACCAGAGACATCAAGGACTCTGTGAGAGGTAGAGCGTTAGGTTGAAGGAAGAGGGCAGAGCCTAACTGGAAACTCTCCTTTATATGAGCACAGCCTGTTGCTGCAAACGTTGAAAGGACCTGGAAGGAACTGTTTCGACTTTGGGTTTTCTCATATGCAGTGCCTGGTTCTTATACTGGGAATTAGATGTTGGTTTGGGAGTAAATCCTATAGCTTGGAAGGAAGTTATGGTATGGATGAGATAGCTAAGATATAAGAAAAACCTTACAAAATTACCCTGTACAAGATTGAAAGCTGGGACATTAATCAACCAAATCCCTTTGCCATTTGGTGATTATTTCCCTGCAGGGAAATTAACTTTGTGTTTTGAAGTCTCAGTGCCCTTTAGACTTTAGAGAAAAACTTGAGCCAAAAAAGCGCAGAGAGACATTGTGTAGGGCATTTGACTAATGTGGGCAGAACATTCAGAAGTCTATGAGGCAGCTGTGCTGAAATTTCAGTGACTTGAGAGGTTGTGACAGAGGACAGAAGGTGTCTGCTAGAAATCTAAATGTTGTTCACTGCTACAAAAATCCGGGGTGGATAAAACGTCAAACAGGCCACTTGAAAGTGCTTTTGGCGCTCAGGCTGGCTCTACTCACCTAACAGTGTGCTGGGAGACCTGAGGACAAAGCTGGGCAATCCAACAGAAAACCAGGCTAATGGACTTTTCTAGATGCTCTTTATTGACATGGAAAGTTAGAGGACCAGGGAGGTGAGGAGACAGGAGCACACTTTGCTCCTGGAATGGAACTGAGGTCAAACACAGAGCAAGAAATAGAATGCTTCCCTGGTGCCCAGTTACTTCACCAGAGAGAGAAAAATCATCAAATAGCCTACATAACTATACAAAAAGCTGCTTCTCTTTCAATTTCACTTTGGTATCTATGAATGAGAAAAGGTATTGGTTTTAGGACTAGAGAATTTTAAGAAGCAAGGGTTTTTTGTTTGTTTGTTTGTTTTTGTTTTTCATTTTCCCAACAATTCCGTATCAATTAATATTCTTTTTTTTTTTTCAAAGAGAGAGGGGGACAGTGAAGGAGAAAAAGAGGATCAATTTTATTTAGTGTTTCGTGTGGTTGTTGCTGGAACACTTCATTGTATTCGTGGTGCTGGGATTCGAACCTGTGTTCTTGCGCATGCCAGGCAAGTGCTGTAACCACTGAGCAAACACTCCAACCCTGTATCTCTTAATTTTCATATACCTGGGGCACACAAATGCTTAGTTTGTGCTAAGAGCTCACTGATGAATGAATAATACAAACAGTATGAATACAAATAACTATTTTAATTTAAGATGTAATAAAAAGCAATAATATTATACATATGGGTCTCAACTTGCAAATGAAAATCAGAAAAAGAGAAATAATAAGGAAAAAGATGCTGAGTTCAGGGGAGATGATGGAGATGGAAGTATTTACAGGGTAGCTCATGGGTGGAGTCCTTGCCTCGAATGCACAAGGCTTTGGGCTGTATCCATAGAATCACAAAACTCTAAGACTGAAAACTATAAGACTGATTAAATTTAGATCATGAAGTTCCTTATTTAACAAGAATACAGGAATAACAAGATCCGCCTTTAGAGCTAAAAACAAATATGTGAAATATTACAATGTTTACATTGTAAACATTACAACCTACCACATTTGTTAATGTGATAAGTTTTAGCATGAAAATTTGGTACATATGATACTTTCTGTTCTAACATCAAAAGGTATAAGTAATAATTTGGGGAAATAAAGAAGGGAATGAAAAAAACCTAGCATATAATCATAGACTTTAGCATGACAGCGTGACTGCAACATATCAAATCGTCAAAAATTACATAATCATCAATAAAAGTATTCATACCTTTTATCAAATAACAATAGGCAATTATTGTAAGTAATTTCAATATGCCAAATAATTTTTGTGGCACAATGAAAATCTGGCATTTTGCTGCAAATTATATTCCTCTTTTTATTACAATATTTTTATCAAATAGAGAGCTCATGTCTTCTTTTTGATTTATCTAAGACAAGAGCAACTTTGTTGGGAAGCACCCATGAACTTGAACATATGAATAAATGAAAACATTACAAAGCTCAAGATAACTGTGAAGTATGGGAAACAATGAAAATAGATGCTATTATAAGAAGAATCAGTATTTTGATCTTAAGAGCCTTTCTCCTGTTAAACAAAGGGACAGTACCATTTTTTAAAATAGCTAATATTTTGATGTTTATATTGGGTAGACTTAGCTTATACTTAGCATACATTACAACTTTGGCTGCCTCAGCAAGCATATGAGACATTTAAAATATTCCTATTTACTGAGGAAGATAGTATGTACAAAGAGATTAACATGACAGTTTCATACAGCTAACAAGCACTCATTTATCTATGGAAAACATACTTGGGAATGTTGACATATACTCATAACAAATCTAAAAATCAATCTTTTTTGTGTACTATGAAATTTAAGGAAAACAATGGTAACAAGTCAAGATAAACTGTGTCAAGCCTGTATTAACTAATGCAAATGCAGAAAATTACCTTATCTACTGCATTTTGGGATGACATTATTGATTTGGGCTTCTGACTTTGAAGGTGGTTTTGCCTCATTACATTTGTAATAAAAGATATTATAAAATAAATGAAAGTTGAGGTATTTCTGCTTTCAAAATAATATTTTTGCTTAGAAGCAAATGATACCTTACTTAGCTAAAACCAGATATCTTGAATCCATCTCTTCTTCTGAGTGTGGCTGCTACTGTGGCTTCAAAATATCTCCTGCTCTTTTTGAATCATAAACCTTCTATGACCATGTCAACTTCAGCATGAGAAGTAGTGGGCCTGAGTTAATACTCTTTCATCTCTCTTTATGGAATAATTCAGCTCTGAATTCTTTCAACATGAGTTCTTGAAGACTCTAAAATAACAGTTACATTTTTTAATAATCAATGGGAGATGGAGGTTTAAGTTCAACAAACATTTTCAGAATGGTGTTAACTGTCTCTTCTGATATTTTTCATCTGGATAAATGGGGCAATTAGGAGATAATTTACCTTAATATGGTATATTGAAGGCCAAGAAAAGTAGAATGACTCTTTTTTTCTGATGATATAATAATATTTTCATTCTTATGTAAAAGGCCTGGTTATCATATAGACAAGGGGACAAGTTCATTTTTGTTATCCTAAGATTGTTCAGCCGTCTCTCTAGGGAGGAATATTATCAAGGGTTATAATTTTTATTAATTGTAAGTGCTTAAAATATGACTTTATAAATTATCAGATATTCAGTCATGACAATTATGTCAATTTTATGATGATTTCTCCAACAGACTTATACTAGGTTCATTGGATATTCTAAATAAAACTTCCTTGCTTTTTCAAATCTAGGGAAACTGCCATTTCCCATTTTTTTCTGGACCATGGCTGCACCTTGACTTTCTTGGCCAGTGAATTTTATTTTATTTTTAATGTATCTTATTTTTTAAAGAGAGAGAGGGACAGTGAGAGAGAGAGAAAGAGAGAATCAATTTGATTTAGTTTTTCATGTGACTTTGCTTCTTTGACACTTACTTGTATATGTGGTGCTGGGGTTCCAACTTGTGTACTCTGACATGCCAGGCAGTGCCATAACCGCTGAGCCACTGCTCCAACCCCTGCCAGTGGATTTTAAATAAAGCTACTCACTTTCATGGCCAAAATCTACTCTTTATGGTCATGGTCCCATTTCTCACCTAGTACTTAAAATGAGAAAGTTTCAACCCAGAGCAAAATAACTTGCTCTGGACTGTTGTATCACCTGTTTCAAGCAACTTTTGCCAATGTTAAAATCTGAGGAAAGTTCAGGTTTCTAGTCTTAGCAGGAAGCTGTTCGTTCAGCTAAAATTAATCTATGTAAAATGTTAAAAGTGAGTTGGGCCTGATGGCACATGCCTGGAATCTCAGAGGCTCGGAAGACTGAGGCAGGAGGGTAGCCAACTCAAGTTCAAAGCCAGCCTCAGCAACTAAGTGACACCCTAAGCAACTTAGCAAGATCCTGTTTCAAAATAAAAAGTAAGACGGGCTGGAGGTGCACCTCAGTGTTTAAGTACTGCTGGGTTCAATCCCTGGTTCTAAAACAAACAAACAAAAAAAACCAAAATGGATTGCTGTGTGGAACAATGAGTTTGCATTTGCTGTTGACTTTTGGTGTTAACTGCTGACAGAATTCAGGACCCACTTCTCTCTTATACCTTTCTGTTCCGCAGCTGGACACTTGAGAATTAAGAAAGCCTGGACATTTCTTGCTCTGATACAAACAGGAAATTTAAAGTACGTAAGCCATTGTCACTCCAGACCCACTCCAGAAAAATTACCAATTATATTCACCCCTGTTTTTCTCTCTTGAGCTATTTTCACACCTGTTTGAGAGCCCTCCTGCTTTCACTGCAAAACCATACTAGATGAGTTGGAAAAGGTTTATTTAGGGGCTCATAATTTCAGGGGTCTTGGTCCACAGAAGGCTGGCTCCATTCCTCAGGATTCAGGGTGAGTTTGAACATCATGGCAGTAGGGCTGGCTTCAGAGAGACAAGCAGCTCAAGGTATCACATGGGTAAGCAAAGCCGAGATAGAAAGCACCAAGCCAGATACAGAATGTGCACCCCAAAGGCATGCCCCAGTGACCCGCCTCCTCCAGTCACACCCTACCATCCTACCAGTTACTCCCTATAAGGGGATTAACTCACTGATTGGGTTAAGGCTTTTGTGACCCAATCATTTCACCTCAGCCTTCCTGAATTGTCACACATGAGCTTTTGGGGTCACCTCATATTAAAATCATTTCATTACTTGAATACTTGTCTCATGTATTTTTCTTACTTACATTCCTGCCTATACAGTTGAAGTTGGATTTTGCTAAATGCTAATTGTTTTCAATAGATAGTATCATTTCCCTACATTAGTTTTCTTTTTCTTGTCATGGCACACCCTATGAGATTCCTGGTCATATTTTGATGTTTAACTTTTGTTTGCATGTAACTCTCTAAATGTCAAGATCAGAAGCCAGAATGAAAGGACTTATGAAAGAAAGGAGAATTCAGTTACTGTGAGGTAATGTCCAATACTAGTGGGTCATTCTCCTCCCCAGCATAGTTCACTTCATCAAGCAGTATCTTACACTCATTTCTGAATCACTTCCGTCTGGCTATGCCCACAATGTGCCCTGGTCTTATTATAATCAAGTGGACAGGACTGTGCTATGTGTAAACAGTTGCTTTTCTGTTAAAGCACTGCTCTTAGCTTTCCAACACACCCCTGTAACCTACTCATATCTGATTATCTTGTCTCAGCTTATTTTGCTCTTATTCCCAAAAGTTCATCTATGGCTTCCAATGTTCCTATACTTCTTAACTTTCTATTTTCTCTTGCTATGATCTGATCACTTATCTGAATTTCACCAGACCACTATTTAGCTTTTGCATATACACAGTTTCTTCATGGATAAATTTTCAGAGAACTAAGAGCAATAGCAGTTAATTTATTGACTAAAGCTAGTCAATAAATGCTCTCACTGAAGTCAATAAATATTTGCTGAATTAATGAAGCATCAAATACAATGGAAATTAGTTACTGAAATGTTAACAGAAATGATAGTAGCACAAAGTGGTCAAAAGGCCTTGAAATCAGAGACTAAGGGTAAGGGCTGACTTTCAGGAGTTGGTTATCCCTGGCATGAAGGCTTCTCTTTCCAGCACAAGGTCAATAGTAGATTGTCTGCAGTGTTCTGAAAGTCAGCATATCAATCTCTCTCTCTCTCTTTCTCTCTCTTTCTCTCTGCTAACATAATTTAAATATGTGGCCACTGCTTTCAGTTCTATGATAGACTTAAAAAAAAAAAAGGAAATTAGTTCCAAAGTTAGTTAATTGACTTGTTCTTCAGTGTTAAAAGTTAACAGCTGTCTAGAATTCATTAGACTTTTAAAAAGCAGTAAAGAAAGCATAAGTGAACATTTAAAATGACTGGCAGACATGAAATGAATGATAATTTCAAGAATAAAAAACATTTAAATGTTACCAGGGAAAAAACTATTATCTCTAGATTACTTTAAAGGAAATCATAAAAGGAAACCTTCAAGTTGCAAATATGCTAATAAGTAGCATCAAAACCTATGAAACTGTAAAACTCACTGGTGTAAGTAAACATATAATGAAATTCAGACTAATGCTGTGATTTTGAGGTATAAATCAAACATAACTCTAGCATATAGATTTAAAAAGCAATAAGGAGCTGTAGTCATTTGTCAATAGATATATAGCTAAAAGGATGAACATTGTGACATTAAAATCATAAGGTGGGAAAGAGGAGAGGAATGATAGAGTTTTATAGACAATCTAAGTTATTACTATTTGAAAATGCCCTGTTACAAGATGCTTTGTGTAAACAACATAATAACCACAATATGGGGTTATTGTGTTGAAAATTCACAAAAGATAAAGAGAAAGGAATAAGAGCTCACAACTACAAAAAAATCATTAAATCATATGGGAAGACAAGATAGAAAGAAATAAAGTATCTAAGGTGAAAATACAGATAGAAAACAACAAAAATTGCAAAAAGAATTTGGTACCTATTAATAATTATTTAAATTTAAATGGGTTAAATTGTAATCAAAAGACATAAAATAGCTAAATTTGTTTAAAAGAAAATTTTAAAAAAATTGATGCTTCATATACATATATATATATATATATATATATATATGCTTCCTTATAAAGGACTCACTTCAGTTTTAAGAACACATATAGATTAAAATTGAATAAACATAAGACATTTTATGCAAATGGAAACCAACATAGAGCAACCTCTTTGATAAATGGCATGGAGAAACTCAATGTCTACATGCAAAAAAAAATCAAACTTGTATTTCTATATTCCACCATGCTATATACAAATTTATAAAACTCCTAGAAAGAAATATAGAGGAAAACGTGTATGGCATTGGTCTTGCTAATTAACCTTTGACTATGCCACCACAAGGACAGACAATACAAGCAACAATAAATGAGCAGAATATATCAAAACATGATGTTAACATACAACTGACAATCAAAAAGACAGTGCAAAAAACATTTTCAAATCACTTAATACTATTCAAAATCTATAAGAAACACATACAACTCAACAGCAAGAAATCCAAGATAACCCAACTAAAAAAATGGGCAAAAGCTAGAATAAACTTTTTGTTTCCAAAAAGAAACAAATGACCAATAGGTCAATAACAGGTACTGTGTTTCACTAATCATCAAGGAAATGCAAATCAAAAGCACAATGAAATACCAACTTACACCTCTTGAAGTGACACATCAAAATGTCAAAAGGTTAAGTGTAAGGAAGGAGGTGGAGAGACTGGAAAACTTATAAGCTCTTGTTGGAAATTTTAACTGGTAGAGCCAATATAAAAATAGTATATACACAGAGCAAATGAAGAAATATCTTTACACTCTTGTTCATAGAAACATTAGTCAAAATAGCCAAGATGTGGAAACAACCATAATGTCTGTGACTGGAAATTATAAACCCACACATATACCTGCACATGCACACACACGCAATCACTCACACAAAATAGAATTTTATTCATCCTTACTAAAGAATAAAATCCTGCCACTTGCAGTACTGTGGATGAACACAGAGGACATTATGCTAGGTGAAATGAGCCAACCATGAAAATCAAATATTGCATGATTTCAATTAGTTTTGGTATCTAAAAAGTTGAATTCACAGAAACAGCAAACAGAATGGTGATAACGTGGTTTTGGTCTTGGGGGAAATAGTCAAATAGCACAAACTGTCAGTTATAAGATGAGGGTGTGAGGTCCTATATAACATGGTGATTATCTGAGTGGTAATGTACTTCATGCACACATGAAATGCACTGAGAGTTGATCTTAAGGCTTCTCACCACACAACCCTCCCCCCAAAAAAGGTAACTCTGTGTCGACAGATTTGTTAGTTTGCTTGTGGTAATTCTTTCATAACACAAACAGAAAATTGTACATCTGAAAATTATACAATTTTTATTTATCAGTTATACTTCATTAATGTTGCAAAAATAAAAGAAAAATTACTGATGGAAGCCAAAAAGAGCATTTCAGAAGCATTTATTTCTGTTCAAGCAAATATGATACTTAAGATGGATTGACTAAATATTAATTATTTAGAATAAGTTATTCATGTAAATAGAAGGTAGTGAGAAGTCTATTGCAAAGACATTGGTTACATTTTATGAGGCTTTTTGTCAGAAAAAGTTGAGTCTGTAAATGTACTATTTATTTTTCCAAACATGTTTCAATAGCATCTGAGCCATTTCACAACCTTAAAATAATTTACGTTGCTTGCAACAAATGACAAAAGCATGAAATATTCTCCTATAAGTTGCACACATATCACCAAGAAATGAATCATTTTTGCTATTTTTAATCTTTCTATTAGAAAACAGAATACCTGAGCATCATTATCCCCAACATAGGGGAGTTATACTGCATTTCATTGGAAAAATTCACTATACAATACTAATTCAGGAAGTGAATAACTTAGAATCAGACGTGTGATGAGCAGAAAATAGCACCTCATGTATTAGCCTGACCTTGTAAGTAATTGTCTTCATACCTATTAATAATGTTGGTCTCTATCTGACAGGAAAAAGTGAGCCAGTTAAGACATCCTCACTCATTTGTGTTTCAGTTAGCCACAAGGGATTAAAACTGCCCCCTCACTACTTGCATGCTTTGAGATAAAATCCACTTCCATCTTTCCTCCTGACTACCCTGGATTATTTCCCTTAACATAGTATTCTCAGTGTCCATTCATGTTGTAGCATATGGTAAGACTTTCTTCATATTTTAAGGATAATTAATGTCCCATTTTATGTTTATGTTCCATTTCTACTGGGTTTTATTTGTATTTGGCTGCCTCATGAGTGATTATTTAAATGAATTTTAAATTATTATTCTATATGCATTCATTAGTATACAGCCCAACTCCTTAATAAAAAAAAGAAAAAACCCTAATGACAATTGATTGTGTAAATGGGAAGCCTAAATTAAATAAAAAGATATTTTAAAAAAGAGAAAATATAATACATGGCAAAAGAAACCAGTAAAATTGAAAAACAGCCTGAAAACAGTAAACTATTCTTATAATACAGGTTTTCTGATATAATGCAACAAGTTGTATTTTTGAAAAAGCCTAAAAGTGTAAAAGTCAAAGAAAATAAATTACTTGAAATTATAAAATATTATCTGTCAAGACCAATCCAAAGTGATGAATCCAGCCTATATAGTTATAAATAATTAAATTATCTGATACATTGTCTCTGTTTCCTCAAAGCAGATGGAATAATTAAACCATTCAGGAAATTTGCTTTCTGGTATGCTTGATTTACAAATTTGGAATTCTTAAAGAAGGAAAAGATGGGTAAAGATGCATACATTTGCATATTTACATATTTTCATAGGATATATGTTGAATTAACTGGTAATATTACACTTTAAAACACTTAAACAGTAAATGTCATTTCCAATTAGAGAGCAATGTGCATTGATAGAAACATCATAGCATCAGTAGGAAGCTTAGAAGAACACTGAGTTGCTAATGAAGCAGTCAGTTTCCAACTGCCTGGATAGATAATGCAGCATTATTTAAAGAAAGAAATTTTGATGCATTTTGCAATATGAATATGCATCACTAAGATTTCTATGATTATGAAGTTGTGCTTATAAAGAAATAAGCATTGCATATGTTTGTGGTATAAGGATTCAGCTTCATTAACTGTCACATCTGTTTACACAATTCCTCAAACAGAACCAGTCAGCATCTGAAGAGAGATATCATGGAGTGGAGAAAAAAATGATGACTGTCATTTTAGAATTGCTTATTCTAAGATAAATTTTGATTGCCACAGGAAAATGTACCTTTTCTCTAGCTGATTGGTCCAAACCAACTTGTCACCATTTTCTCTAAGGATATCAACATGTGTTGCAATCAATACTGCCTAGGGAAATTCCATGGATGTAAAGAAGGCAATCTAAGCTTCTGTGGGTATCAAAGCAAATCAGTGGATGTACAACTCTCCAGAAGACTCTAAGGAAGATAAGCAATTGTCAAAACAATACTTGTACCACAAAGTTAGACAGGACAGTTTATTCAAGATTAGTTTAATGGGGAGAGGCTGTAATCAACTCCTCGAACAAAGGGCTGGGGATTTTAATGACTGGGTGATTGCCATGGTACTGTAAGCCTCCTTAGTTGGCTAATTGTCTTCATCCAACGTAAAATGTAAACTTTCTCATATCTTCCTAACGGAAGCTACTTTAACGTTTGGGACAAGACATCCCAGCCATTTGTCTACTACTCGCCCATGGGGACTCATAAACAGGAATGTTATCCTTTTCTATGTCTATATTTCAAAGAAGTAGATATCAGGTCTTTGAGAAAGACTTTACCTGGGACTTAAATCTAGCTAGAGATTTGAAGATGTCTATATATTTCAGAGAAAGACTTTCTTTACAAGTTTTCAAAACAAATGTTCTAAAGCAGGGGAGATTTCAGGGGTCTACAGAGGGAAAGAAACCAGACTAAAATTTAATCTATCTGAGGTGAAGATAGATTGGTCACAATACACTACATTTGAATATATTTTCATAGTGAGATATGGATTTAGCATAACAAGAAATACTGAATCTAAAAGGAAATACCTATAAGCCATAGAGATACAAAAAAGTGTTGTGAATCTTTGTAAAATGAGGGAAAACTAGTGGGAAATTGTTCAGCTCTACCTGGATCCAATTCCAGTCTGGTCCTTCATACAACCCTTCTATAAATATTGTATGCCCAAATTAGGGCTGCTCACCTTTGCGACAGCGCACATTCTCCTTTGAATATATGTCTACCTTCCTAAATATACCTTTCTCTATGCCTTTGTCTGGCTCATGCACAAATTCTTTTCTGTCATGTATGCCAAGAACCTTGCTCATCTGAGTTGCCTTTCCCTTCTCCTCTGCAAATTTCTCTGACCCTTCACCAGAGATATCTCTTCTGTGGCAATAGTAACCTTAAACAATGTCATGTCTCCACAATACCATATTATCTTGTTTCTCTGCCCTTATACTTTTACATCGTGAATCAGAAGTTACTCTTGGGTCTCAATACAAAATCTCTGTTCCTCTCAGGACTTTACCCCAAACTTTTCTGATAGTGTTTTATGATGTCAACCAACATTTTCTTAACTCTGACCCTGTCTATGATCCTCATCTTACAAAGGTAACATAAAAACTTTCAATTTCCTAGTAAGTTAGGAAAAAGTATTATACACATGGAAGTTTAGAAAATTCTGCTATTTAAACTGTATGCAGCAATAGCTACATTGAATTTGCTGTAGTAACTATGAGTATTACAGTTCAATACTATTTTAATCTGCATCAGACAGACTCAGATCTGTTAACTCAATTCTTGCAACACAACAGGACACATATTGAACTCAGAAAGCAGATATATGCATTTGAAGGAATAACTGTTATACTACTACATCTTTACCTTTTACTTTGGTACTGAGTTTGGTTTCATACTAATTTGATTTATAATGAATTCAGCAAACCTAGAGAGAAGCAGTCTTTCTATCACATAGATTTTCTTAAGTCACATGTGCACACCCACATACACATGCACAAATACATGTTGAAAATTCCATGTGCCATATCCTATGCTAAATGTTTAGTATGCAATCATTTCTTTACTTTTATACTGAATTTTAAAGCATATATAATTGTCCTTCCTTATCCTTAGAGTCTGCATCCACAGATTCTGCCAATTGTAGATCACAAGTAATTAAAAAAAATACGTGCTGAATGTGTTCACATATTTTTGTCATTATTCCATAACCCATAGATTATAACTTCTATTTCCACACCATTTACATTGTATTAGTTATTATGAGTGCTGTAGCAAAGATTTAAAGTATATGGGAGGATGTGTATAGGTTATATGCTAAAGAATTTGAACATCCTTGAGGGTTCTGGAACCAATACCCTGCAGATATTGAGGGACAACTGTCAAAACAAGCATATCTAAAGTAGAAATTTTGTGTTTTGACAGAAGTAACACCCCTGAAATCCACATTGCTATGAAGATAAAAATCATTTCCATCACCTTAGAAAGTTCCCTCAGGTCCTTCACTCAATTCTCACACTCCTAGAGAAGCAAGCTTCTATCATCTTAGATTAGTATGACTGATTTCAAAGGTTCGTATCAATGAAATCATGCAATTTGTGCTTTTCTGCATTGGCTTTTTAATTCTCTATCGAGAGAGAGAGAGACAGAGAGATAAAAAATCAATTTTGTTTAATTTTTAAAATCTGGTTTTTGTTTTCTGACACATAGTTGTGTATATGGTGCTGGAGTTCGAACCTGGGTCCTCTCTCATGCTAGGCAAGTGCTCTACCGCTGAGCCACTCCACCCTCTTAATGCAATGTTTTTTGAGATTTAACAGTGCTGTTCTATTTTTCTTTATTTTGTATGAATAAGTGTTTGCACATTCTTCTTTTGATGGATATCTGCATTGTCTCTACCTTTTAGTTATTAAAAATGAAAACTGCTACAAAAGCTTTCATAAAAGTTTATTTGTGATTAAATTTGTTCTTTCTCTTTGCACTGTACCTGTGAATAGAATTGCTGAGCTGCAGAATAGGTGTATGTTTAAATTCATAAGAAATTGTAACATAGCTTCCAACAGTGTTTATACCACTGCACACACCTGCCAGCAATATATGAAGGTTCCTGGTATTCCATAAACTTACAAAAAGTGGGCATGTTCAATAATTTTAAGTTCATTTACTGAGTATAGTAAAATCTTATTGTAATACTGTGGTTTGATTTTATTTTCCCTAATAACTTATGATGTTAAGAAAAATTTATGTATAGACTGATTGATCATTGGCATGTCTTCTTTTTGAAGTGTCCGTCAAGATCCTTTGCACACTTTCTTCTGGTTATTTTGTTATTGACTTATAGAAATTACATATACATATACACACACAAACACATGCACATATTTGTCTACCTATGTATCTAAGTCATATCCAGAAACAATATTACCATTATTCATTAATTGTCCTACTATGACTGGCCCATTTAGTATTTTTAATATGTCTTTGACACACAAATATCTCTCATTTTGATTGAGTGCAATTTATTATTTTTTCTTTCATGGTTTGTGATTTTATTTGTTCTATGATTTTCTTTCTCTATATATTGTCTTTTAGAAGCTTTATGGATTTAGAGTTAACCTTTAGGTCTCTGATCCATGAAGACTTAATTATCTGTATTGTGTTAGGCAAGTTTCAAATTTTTTTCATATATGGTTACACAGTTGTCAAATTACCATTTGATGGCAGAAAGATCAATTTTGTGAAATCAAGCCAGCATGATTTTGACATGTAAATATAATCATGGGTCAATCGATTATAATGGAATCTAGAAATAGAACTTAATATGTATGTATAATCAATTATGATTTTCAACAACAATATTAAAGTGGTAAAATGGAGAAATTATAGTCTTTAATGAATAATTGATAGAATAATTGAACACTTCCCAAAAGGCAGAAAGAAAGAAAAAAGAGAGAAATAAAGAAAGACTTCAAACCTTATATTGTACTAGGTACAAAATCTATTTGACTTTGATCATAAAGAAGCATATAGAATTTGTATAAAACTTCAAGGAGTAGATGTAACAGAAAAATGCCTATGTTCTTAATTTAATCAAAGGTATTTTAGAAGGGAGTCAAAAGCTTAAATCTTTAAAGCAGACTTGATAAATTGGATTTCATTCAAATTGAAGACTCTTCTCTTTATTAGTTCATTAACAAAATGAAAACATAAGCCACAGACAGGGAGAAAATCATTAAAATGCATGCATACAATAAAGGGATTTATCTAGAATATGTAGAGAACTGTTCAATAATACCAGGAACAACCAACTAATATTTGCAAAGGAAAAAGACATACAGATCCAAATAAACACATGAACCAATGCCCTGGATCATTGTATTACTAATATAAATATTTAAATTAATGGCATCCCTCTAAAAACTACTTAAACTGAATTATGGAGATTATGTGCCAAATTTTGATTCTGATTCAGTTCAAAAAAGTTCAAAAAACTTTTTTTTTTTTCACTTTGATTTTTGACACATTTATTTAGAAATGGGAATGCAAATTTCTAAATAGTTGGGGATTTTGTGGATTTTGTTCTGATTTGCTTTTGAGCTCTAATTCATTTTAGCATTGTTCACTGGATGTCTATGAATGATTTCAATATTTTCAAACCTGTTGTGCTTTCTGGAACTCTGATCATTATAGCATTTCAGTCTCTAGAAACTACCTTTAATTCTAATCCCATTAGGAGGCCATATTCTGATCTCAATTTCCTTTATCCAATGAGAACATTGTTTTTATTTATTTTTTAAGGTGGTCTTATCTCCTTGGATATAGTTTACAGGGTACACACAGGTAGAATATTTGAGTGAATATAGAGTGTGCTTCATTTTTTAAATTATATATATGATCACATCCTCAAATTGTTCCATGTTTTTAAATTTGAGTTCATTTATTTTCCCGGTCTTTATGTTTTATGGCAGGAGGCTAAGACAAGTATTTATAAGCAATGACCAAAACTCAGTATTACCATCTTTTATCTAGTCTTGGCTGTATATCTCCTTCTGTGTCAGACTAAGAAAGAAAAGAAAGTTTATGTGAAAGAGTAGTGAAGGACAAAGAACATGGTCCATCTGATACCAAAGCCCACAAAAGCGTAGATTTTTGTGAAGCTGGTATTTATATTACTTTTGTTACTCTAGGTATGATTTAGGAACTACTTATCATTTTTTATGGATTCCTCCAAGAATGAAAGTGTTAAATGCTCAGATTCAATATAAAATGACCTACTTAAAGTATAATCTGTTATTATGGTAATTATTTTTGTGATCTTTATAAAAATATTTCTCTGAACCAAGAACCAAATAAAGGTTCCCCATAAATATAGCTTCTGTTGTGTTGTGTTTACTTGCTTATGTGCCTGGTCTTGCTGTGGGATTATCCCTTAATTACAAGTTTAGCCTTGGCAGCAAAGATGAATAGGAAATCATGTTAAAACGCCAATCTGCCATTTCTCTTGTTCCGCCAGTCGGGGTAGTTCTAATTGGAAAATAAATTTAAAATGCCTCCATGCAGACACCTTGTTGGAATAATTGCTGTGAATGCAAAATTTACAAAAAATAAATGAGTGATACCAAGCAGCTAAAAGAAAATTAAGCAATTCATGTTATGGGATTTCAAAATTAAAATGAGATAACTTTTTTAAAGCATTCATTACACTTTGCTCAAACAGTATACAGATGGGAGTGGGAAACTGACAAATATTAATATTTGGAATAATGATCTAAGAATACATACAATGTGAACTCATTTGTGAACATACACCAAAATTGAATTTTATATTTATAATTTTTAGTACAAAAATGTCTGTTAGCTTCACTTTACAGTTTATACTAACTCATTTCCCTGAAGAATTAGATATATTTTCTCTAATATGATATATGCCACTGAAGATGCTGATACTATCTGTACTTGTTGCTAAATGGTTCACTTCATTATTTGAAATGTGATTTGTACATAATGAGGCTGAAACTGTGAAACTACTAGTACTGGTGTAATGTTAAACATCATTTTATTATTAAAATAATGAAATAATTTTACATGTATTCTATAATCAAAATATTTACTTGTCCATTACCTTGCATGGATGTAACTTCAAAGCGATCATATTTACGACTTTGGTAGTCATGTTTCTGAACTCAGAAATTTCATCTATTTAGAAGAGCTCTATGAGAATAACCATTGGAATAATAATCTGCAAACTAACCAAAAGCAGATGCAGCATTAAGATGTTACACCTCACCATAGATAATTCAATTTCAGCAGAGAGGGAGAAGCTCCATAGTTATGCAACTTTCAGCATGACTGAGAAAGATTGAGGGGAATGAGCATGTATGTGTTCATTTATTTATAGCAATGTATGAACTTGTATTTTTGACAAACATTCCTTCTAATTTGATACTACTATAAATATGAAATATTTATATAATATGATATAATATCAACAGTAATAACTTAGTGGGAAGTTGAAAGTTTCTCAGTTCTCTTGTGTTCACTTTTTGGTTTTGATTTTGTTGTTTTTCCATAGCATACTATATACTCTTATATTTTTACTCGAAGACTTCCATCAGAATGCTCAGTGGCTACATCACTGTAGTATGCTGACTTTAGCTCCTTTGGATATATACTGAGAAATTGGAAAACTGGGTCAAATGGTGGTTCCATTCCTAGTTTTTTGAGGAATCTCCATACTGCTTTCCAGAAGGCTGTGCCAATTTGCAGTCCCAGCAACAATGTATAAATGTGCCTTTTTCCATACATCCTCCCCAACATTTATTGCTGTTCGTATTCTTGATAATTACAATTCACAATGTTGAACATTTTTCATATATTTATTGGCCATTTATATTTTTTTTTTGAGAGGTGTTTCTAGTTCTGTCACCCATTTAGCTGTATTTTCTTACCATGGAAAAGTTTGTTAATTGATACTGACCTGGGAAAAAGAATGAATAAAATAATATAAGCACCATCAAAGTCCCTTTTGGAGTTATTATGCATAGATTACTAAGAGAATGTTCTATTAGATTGTATTAATTTTTTAAAATGCTGTTATATTATCTAACAAGAACAAAATAAATATTTTCATACTCAGTGAATATCTGGCCAATTAATACCTCTTTTATTTTTAGTTGACAGTCTCATTCCAGCACAATTGTCTCTTTTTCTACTAATGTCTTTTATTAGAGTACTAATTTTGTTTGTTGGAGTATGGATATTAAGATATAAATGATGACTGTATAGGAAAAACAAAATTTGCTTTGGTGGGTGACATTTTACTCATATTTGTGGATTTGAAAAACAAAATTATTCATAATCGTAACTAGTCTTATCTTGCTTAGTTAAAATATCACCATAAGTGTTTTGATATGGCTCAAATTTATGATCTTATTTCTGTGTCAGAAGACTATCTCTTTAAAATATATATATGTATAGCTTCCACGTATAAGGGTAATCCTATGGTACTTCTCCTTCTGTGCCTGACTTATTGCACTTAGCCTAATGTCCTTCAGATGCATTCATGTCATTGCAAATGACATAATTTTCTTCTTCTCGATGACTGAATCATATTGCATTGTTGCTCTCTCTCTCAATATGTGTGTGTGTGTATGTATGTGTATATACATGTGTATATATGTATATATAAATATAATTTTCTTTCTCTGTTTATATAATGATGTACATAGGTTATTTTCATATTTTGGCTCTTATGAATAATGGTGCAATAACAGATACCCTTTAGCTGTACTGACTTGAATTCCTTTGGATATATATAAAGAATTGATGTTAGAATCTTAAAAAGTTGATTTCATGGAAGTAGGGGAGTAGAATGATAGTTCTCAGAAACTGGGAGATTAAAGGTGGGGGAAATGCAGAACTTAAACAAAGTGCATGAATTATAGTTAGGCCAAATAAGCTTCAAAAATCTATTGCATGGAATGGTCACTATAATAAATATAAAGCTTCATGTATTTCAAAGAGTAGATTTTAAATGTTTTCATGAAAAATGATATGTAATGATAATTAGCTGTTAATTGCTTTGATTTAATTATTCTACAATGTAAATTCATATCAAAAGCACTTTCTCTCACAACATATGTCATTATTTGTCAATTAAAAAAATTGCCAGCAAAAAGAAAAACAACTAAGAGAACACTACCAGAATTTTAAAAATGTCTGGGATGAAATGAATCAATCTGAGAGTAATTGGGATACAGGAAGAAATTGAGATGCACTTGAATGGTATGAGGAATATCCTCAAGGAAATTGTGAAAGAAAACTTTTCTCATATAAAAATAGAATCAAACATGCTCATCCAGGAAGCTTACAAGACACCTAAAAGGCCTAATCAAAGGAGAAACTCACCAAGACACATCATATTCAAAATGTACAACAGGGATACCAAGGAAACAATATTAAAAGCAGCAAGGGAGAATTACCAATTTACATTCAGAGATAAACCAATAAGAATTGTTTGTGACTTTTCAACTGAGACTCTGGAGGCAAGAAGGTCTTGGAAACGTATCTTTCAACATCTGAATGACCACAACATGCAATCAAGAATTTTGTACCCGGCAAAACACAGCTTTAAGTTTGATGGAGAAATAAGAACTTTTCATGATAAGACAAAACTGGCAGCATTTGTAAACAGAAAATCCACTCTACAAAGAATTCTCAAGGAAACACTCTACAGAAAAGAACAAGTAATTGATACCCAAAACCCACAAACTGAAGAAATTGAGTAAAAGTATCACCCATCAATAACTAACGAAGACAACCACAGAACTAGCTAAATAAGATGCAATAACTATGAAACAATTACACACTTCTATTTTAACACTGAATGTGAATGGTTTAAATACACCACTCAAAAGACACAGACTTGCGGACTGGATCAAAAAACAAAATCCAACCATATGCTGCTTACAAGAAACTCACCTAAAAGGCAATGACATCCACAGATTAAGGGTGAAAGGACTGAAAAAAATCTACCATGCATACGGCACAAGAAAGAAAGCCGGTGTCGCTATACTTATATCCAACAAAGTAAATTTCAAACATAAATCAATCAGAAGAGATAAAGAAGGCCACTACTTAGCACTGAAAGGAATGCTACAACAGGAAGAAATAAACATAGTTATTATTTACTCTCCAAACAACAGTGCATCCAACTATGTGAATAAATTACTTCATGACATCAAACCACTCATGGACCTCAACAAATAATACTGGGAGACTTCAACACTCCTCTGTCATCATTAGACAGATTATCAAAGCAAAAAATCAATAAATAAATCACCAGCCTAAATAATTCCATAAATCAAATGGACTTAATAGAAATAGATAGAATTTTCCATCCCAAGTTAGCAGAATGCACCTTCTTCTTCTGCAGCACATGGACCCTTTTCCAAAACAAATCATACTCTGGTTCATAAAGTTAATCTCAGCAAATACAAAAAAGTAGATATTATTCCACGTATCCTCTCAGACCACAATGTTATGACCTTAGCAATCAACAGCAAAAATCGTAATAGAAAACACACAATTTCATGGAGATTGACTACTACCCTATTAAATGAAGAATGGATCCAAGAAGACAAGAGAGGAGAAATCCAAAAATTCTTGGAAGAGAATGAAAATGGAGACACAACATATTGAAACCTCTGTGACAGCATGAAAGCATTCCTAAGGGGAAAATTTATAGCACTGAGTGCCCACATTAAAAATGAAGAGAGATCCCAAATAAATAAGCTTATGTTCTATCTCAAAGCCCTTCAAAAGGAAGAACAATCTAACCCCAAAGCCAGCAGAAGACAGGAAATAATCAAGATCAGAGCTGAAATCAATGAAATTGAAAACAAAAAAAACAATAAAAAGAATTGATGAACCAAAGAGCTGGTACTTTGAAAAAAATAAACAAGATAGATAGACCCCTAGTAAATCTCACTAAAAGAAGGAGAGAAGTGAAGCAAAACAATAAAATCTCCAATGAAAAAGGAGTGATCACCACTGACTCCATGGAAATCCAACAAATTATAAGATCATATTTTGAAAACCTATACTCCTCCAAATTTGATAATTTGGAAGAAATGGATAAATTTCTGGACACATACAAGATCCCTAAATTGACACAGGATGATATTGAATTCCTAAACAACCCACTCACAGGCACTGAAATCTATATTACAATTAAAAGTCTACCAAAGAAGAAAGCCCTGGACCTGATGGCTTCCCCACTGATTTTTACCACACTGTTGAGGAGGAACTAACACCTGTCCTTAATAAGTTATTTCAAGAAATTGAAAAGGAGGGAACTTTCCCAAACACTTTTTATGAAGCGACCATAACTCTGATACCAAAACCCGACAAGGATACACCAAAAAAAGAAAACTGCAGACCAATATCCCTGATGAACCTTGATGCAAAAATCCTTAATAAAGTCCTAGAAAACCATATTCAAAAACTTATAAAGAAGATAATCCATCATGATCAAGTAGGCTTCATCCCATGTATGCAGGACTGGTTCAACATATGCAAAGCAATTAACATAATTTACCACTTAAACAGAATCAACGACAAAAACCATATGATCTTCTCAATGGATGCAGAAAAGGCCTTTGATAAAATCCAGCACCCTTTTATGTTCAAAACTCTAGAGAAGATAGGGTTCAAAGGATCATTTCTGAACTATGCAAAGTTCAGAATGTTAAACCCTCAGCTAGTAAAATACCAAACTGAGAAAAGCTGAAAGCATTTCCACTAAAATCTGGAGCAAGACAAGGCTGTCCACTCTCACCACTTTTATTCAATATTGTTCTTGAGACCGTAGTTGGAGCAATTAGACAAGAGAAAGAAATCAAAGGAATAAAAAGTAAGAGAGGAAGTCAAACTCTCCCTTTTTGCTGATGACATGATCCTGTATCTGGAAGATGCAAACAACTCCATCAGTAAACTGCTTGAACATATAAATGGATTTAGCCAAGTGGCAGGCTAAAAGATCAACACCCATAAATCAATAGCTTTCCTATACACTAATAATAATAGGACTGATGAAGAAATCAGGAAATTAGTCCCATTCACAATATCTTCGAAAAGAAAAATACTTGGGAATTAACCTTACAAGGGAAATCAAAGATCTCTACAATGAAAGTAATTGGTCATTGAATAATGAAATCCAAGATGACCTAAGAAGGTGGAAAGATGTTCCATGCTCTTGGTTAGGCAGAATTAATATAATAAAAATGGCCATTCTACCAAAAGCTCTATATATATTTAATGCAATCTCTATTAAGATACCTATGTCATTCTTTAAAGACATAGAAAAAGAAATTCTCAAATTCATTTGGAACAATAATAAACCTAGAATTGCCGAAACATTACTAAGCAAGAAAGATGAAACAGGTGGTTTTGCCATACCCGATTTAAACTATACTATATAGCTGTAGTAACAAAGACAGCATGATACTCGTATCAAGATAGGAAAGAAGACCAATGGAATAGAATAGAAGACCCTGAAATAAACCCTCAAATCTTTAAACATCTGATATTTGACAAAAGGGGACAAAATATTACAGGGAGGAGAGATAGCCTTTTCAACAAATGGTTCTGGACAAACTGGACAGCCACTTGCAGAAAGTTGAAATTAGACCCATATCTTTCTCCTTGCACAAGAATCAAATCAAAATGGATCAAGGAGCTCAGAAATAAACCAGCTACCTTGCACCTGATGGAAGACAAATTAGGTCCAACACTTCAGCATTTGGCAGTAGGCAAAGACTTTCTCAACATATCTCCTAAAGTGAAGTCCGTAAAGTAAAAAATCAGTGATTGGGATGGTATAAAGCTAAAAAGTTTTTGCACTGCCAAGGAAATAATGAAAAGAGTCAAGAGGTTTCCTTCAGATTTGGAAAGAATCATGGGCTGTGATTCCTCTGACAGGGACCTCATATCCAAAATCTACAAAATCCTCAAACATCTCAACTGCAAGGTATTTATTTATTATTTTGGCCATTTACTGTACTCTATTTCCAGGTACTATAAATAGGATATGGATATCTTTGGAGTGCCGCCATTCTGCCTAACAGTGTTATGGTTTGGATGTGAAGTATCCCCCCAAAACTCATGTGTGACACAATGTAAGCAGACTTAGTGGTAAGATGTTTGGGTTATGAGAGTCTTGACCTAATTTGTGAATTAATCCCCTAATAGAGGTTAACTGGGTGGTAGCTGAAGACAGGTAGGGTGTGGTTGGAGGAGATGGGTCTCTGGAGGTGTCCCTTTGGAGTATATAATTTGTATCTGCTGAGTGGAGCTCTCTCTTATTCCTGATCATCATGTGAGACACTTCCCTTTCCCACACTCCTTTACCATGATGTTCTGCTTCTCCTCAAGCCCCAAGGAATGGAGCCATACCTGTCTATGGACTCAGACCTCTGAAATTGTGAGCCTAAATATAGACTTTTCCTGTAAATTTTTTCTTGTCACGTCTTTTAGTCACAGTAGTGAAAAAGCTGAGTAAAAATACACTAAATACAAACATTACACTTTATTTGTAGGCACAATGAGCAGTGTAGAACTATCAAGTTGTATACACTGCCCCCCCTAATATCAGATTAAAATTTCCTTAAAACAATTTATTTTTGACTCAATGCAAAATTTGTCTAACTAAATTATTCAATTATTTTATAGAAATAAAGCTATCACATATTTTAGAGCAGACCTTCACAATGTCTGCTTTTTCTGTTTATTTTGTTAGTGTTGCTTTTCATGTTCTGTATAATGTGCAGTCATTCTTTGTGTATATGACTAATGGCTTTAACAGAAAATATTTGCTTGACTGCATCATTATATAGATTGGCATGATAATATTGTGTTTTCATGATTGTGATTATTGATTATCTTGTCCTTTAAATTTCAGTGGAGTTAATAACAGGTATTAAAGGATTTTAATTAATTAGGCTATAAAATGTATTATGATAATACTAATAATATTTTAATCTAGCCCTTAAAACGCCACAGAATTTACCCTAAATATTTTTAAAATTAATGAATGCTGGGTCTCGTTCTCTCAAATAACCTGCTATCTTTCCTGAATATTTTTATACTGTGATACAGTAGCCCTCAATTTCCACAGGAGATATAATCTGTCTAGTCAATGCCTGAAATAGCAGATAGCCTTCAATTTCATATACACTATGTTTTTTCCCTGTATATGCATACCTATATTGTTTAATATGTAAGTTATCTCTTCAATAATAGACAAAATCCAACAGTAATAAAACATTTATGTCAGTATCCTGTATTAAAACTTTTAGCATCAGTACTCTTATATTTTGGGGATATTATTAAGTAGAATAAGGGTTATTTGAGGACTGTCACTGCAATAGCAAGACAGCTGACTGGATAACCTAGAATGGCACTACCCTGGTTAAATACCGTCCTATACAATCACACACAAGAACGTGAAACACATGTCTAAGAATTACAGTGATAAAAATGTGTTCACAAAGATTTAAGCAGAA
>PVKS010023930.1:0-31711 GCA_004027875.1 Aplodontia rufa | reverse complement strand
GCAGGGCATGGTTGATAAAATGATAAAGCAAGATTGGCTGTGATTTATTTCTGTTTTTATTTTATTTTTGTAAAGAGAGGGATAGTGTGAGAGAGAGAGAAAGAGAGAGAATCAATTTTATTTAGTTTTTCATGTGGCCTTCATTGCTCCAACACTTCATGTGTATGTGGTGCTGGGGTTTGAACTCACATACTTGTGCATGCCAGGCAAGCACCATAACTGCTGAGCCACTGCTCCAGCTCCTCTGTTTTGTTTCTTGAAGCAAGATGACAGGTACATGGGGTAAGGTATTTTTATTTATATTCTTCACATTTTCAGTAACAAAAAGCTAAAAAAAGAGAAAAAAAAGGAAATAAAATTAACCAATAGCTTCCTCCACAAATTTCTTCCTCTTTTGGCCCCGTGCTGCAGCTGAAGTGTCAACAGGGACCCTAGCGCTTCCTCGGAGCAGCTGCAGGACTTCGGTTCTGGCATTAGGAGGGTGTTACGGCCATCTGTGAGTCACAAAAACTTCCTGCTACATCAAATTCTGAGCCTGAGGACCCTGAAGTACTTACACATAGGTATAATTAAGTTAAAAATGCTACTGCCTACAATAAGTGTATTAATGGTGGAACTAAAGAAAAGATCTTAAACTGCAAAGTTATCAAGTAAAATATACCTAGGGCCTCCTACCATGTCCTGGGGTAACTGCACCTAGAATCCTGATAATTATATATATAAAACAACAGTGTGGGGCTGGAGCGTTGGCTCAGCGGTTATGGCACTTGCCTGGCATGTGTGAGGACACGAGTTCAAACCCCAGCACCACATATACAACAAAGTGTTGGAACAATGAAAGTCACATGAAAAACTAAATAAAATTGGTTCTCTCTCTCACTGTCCCTCTCTCTTTAGAAAAAAAAAAAAAAAAGCAGTGAAATAAAATAGCTCTGGAAAGGTAGAGTTTGAAGGAGCCAATATTAATTTCCAGAGCAGAAGCTGAAGTATGAACATCACCAATTAGGCTCTCACTTACCAATATGCCTGCGACCACAGAGGCCACAGCATTTCTTCTCTCACTCCAGTCGATGCATTCACATTCTGGCCATCGGAAATTATCTAGGAAGCCTGCCATTCTTACTCCTTAAGCATGGATTTTTCATTAAATATTGTATCCTACAAACAAAAGGACAAAAATATAATCAACCTAAGGAAATGTTTTTAAGAAGTAAAATATCTTACCTTTTTTTTTTTGTACTGGGGATTGAACTTGGGGGCACTTAACCACTGAGTCATATCTCTACCCCTTTTTGTATTTTATTTGGAGACAGAGTCTTGTTAAGTTGCTTAGGGCTTCACTGAAGCTGGCTTTGAACTCACAATCCTACTGTCTCAGCCTCCTGAGTTACTAGGATTCAGGCGTGCACCACTGGGCCCCACTTTTACTCCTTTCTTAAAGCTTTAAACATAAATTTACTTTAGCGCATATTCTACCATAATTAAGAAAAAATATCAGTACTTCAATATCTATCTAGATGTATGTAGGACTGTGCCTAAACACAAGGGGGAGCTCACTATTTGCTAAATGAGCACTGTGGTCTTAACATCTGTCAATAGAGGCTCAGGAAGTGGCTCAATGGTAGAATACCAGGCAAGTTCAAGAAGTTCAAGGCTGTGGGTCCTCATTTAGGTCCCTGGGGGGGAGGACCGCCCTTTATTTGACACTTCCTCAATTAAGAGGCAGATATATGCTGCCCCCCTTGTTTGAGTAAAGACTGGCTGACCAGGCCTGGCATAGTGGCAGGCACACACCTGTAATCCCAGCTACTTGAGAGGCTGAGACAGGAGAATTTCAAGATTTAAGCCAGGCAGAGAAACTTAGCAAAACCATGTCTCATAATTAAAAATAAAAAGGGGCTGGGGATGCAGCTCAGTGGTAGTGTGCTTCCCTAGTACATGACGAGCCCCTGGGTTCAATCTCCAGTACAGAGGGTGCGAGAAACTTGTTAATCAAAATAGAGGAAGCAGTGCTAAGTAACTTCCACCACGCAGCTTCCAGGATTAGATCACCGAAGGAACTGCGGCTTCTGCCTGCTCTCTGGAGCACCAGCACTAGAGCCCTAGTCACTGTGTAAAGCCTTCAAGGATCCCACGCTGCAGGGCGACCAGGTGTAGGTCCACAGGTCCAGCTGAGGTCCCAGCCATCAGCTAGCACTGCCTGCCAGGTGCTTGTAGGTGTCCTGCCTATAGCATCACTCCCAAACTCTGAGCCTTCCCAGATACATGGAATAGAGATACATAATCATCCTGGTGCACAGAATCCAAGAAGCAGGACGAGATGTCTGCTTAAGCCAGTAGGTTTTAGAGGAGATCTATAATGCGAGCATAGATAACGAAGGAGAAAAATAATAGGAGTTAAGAGTCACAAGAGCACAGCCTACTATAGGAACTTTTTAAAACAGAGAGACTATAGTCACATAGGTGACTCAGAGCCACCTTAAAGTCTAAAAGGAAAACAAAATTCTTACTGGGGATTGAACTATACCCCCCCGACCCTTTTAGTTTTTCATTTTTAGACAGGGTCTTGCTAAGTTCCCCAAGCTGACTCAAACTTGCCATCCTCCTACCCCGAGCAGTTGAGGTTACAGGTGTATGCCAGCAAGACCTGGAAGGGACCTGACCTTGAAAGAAAGAAACAAAACACAATGAATGAGACCTGCTTCTGCACAGGCTTTCCACCCGAAGAGCCCACTAACTCCCACTCCCAGCCAAGAGAGCACTGTGGTGCAATAGCTAAAAGTCAAGAAAAAAGTCACAGTTCTATTGGCTTCAGATGTCAGAGGATGGCGTTCAGGGCCCCGGAGCAGCAGGAATTCATGAGGCAAACTTCTGGGGAGAAGTGGGTCACAAGAGAACCCCACGTGCTTTCACTTCCTGGCTAACCTTTGAGAAGCAGATGCATGGAGGAGACGCCAAGAAATCCAGAGGAAGGGAAAAGAAAACAGCTAAATGACTAAAAGAACCAAATGTAGAGTCCAGCTACTGACCATCGCAAGCTTCATCCTGGAGTCTGAATTCCTGCCGAGTGAGGAGATTAGTAAACACCCTGGGATTTCCAGGGGAAAAAATGACAAAATACAAAGTCTCCACAATTTCAAGGTGATGAACCAAAATTGTAACTACCTGTTACAACAGAAAGTACTATGGCACATTTGATCAAGATATTCCGCAGGTATGTTAAAATAGTTAATAATGATTAAATATTAACTGATTAAAAGTAAGAACAAGGAAGGGCAACTTGAATTTAAGATAATAACTGAAGGTTAAAACAAAGTGAAATTCATTTGCCATATATTAACCTGTTATAGTTCTATAAGCAGGAAATATATAGCTATTTCCACATGTGATTTATGAAGTAAGTCGTGGTCTCCTCCCTCCAGGACTTAAGCTGGGTAGATGAGAGATGGAGTGAGGCAAAGGAATAGCAAATCAAACTTAGGCAAATAGCTATGAATGAAATGATCAGGATCCTAATTGAGATTAAAAGGAAGACCTATTTTAAAACAGGATGTCAAGGAAAGCCTTTCTGAAGTGGCAAATTTTGCTAAAATTTAAAAATCTACTAAAATTTAAGAGTTGAGTAAAGTTAATTAGATTAAATCGATGCAAAAGAGGTAGAGCAAGAACACAGTGCTCACACCTGTAATCCCAGCAGCTTTGGAGGCTGAGGCAGGAGGACCACAAGTTTGAGGCCAGCCTCAGCAACTTAGCAAGATCCTGTCTCAAAATAAAAAATAAAAAGGGGTGGGGATGTGACCCAGTGGTTAAGCACCCCTGGGTTCAATCCCCAGTACCCCCCCAAAAAAAAGGTAGAGCAAGCAGAAGGAAAATTATACCCAAAGCCCCATGTCCCCTTGGTTCCAGCAAGGAAGAATTAGCTGATTCCAAAAAATCAGGATAAGTTAGTAGAGCAAGTGGCTTGTAATAAAAATGGAGAAAGTAAGCACCAGACCCCATTAAAGATTAATATGGACCAATCAAGGATTTTGGGTTTCACTAGGTTTAAAGGAGAAATCAACTGAATAACTTGAAGAAGAGGGCTAAGATGCCAAGAGCCCAGGCACAACTGCAAGCAATTAAGCAGGAAAAGAGCTACTGAACTGACTACACTGGGAAGATCAACTTTCATGAGGCTGATGCTGACCACAAGATGAACTGATTTCGTGACAGTCTGGATTTAAGGAAAACTGGCAATACCAACCCTGGCTCCCTGCCTTCAAAGAAAAACATGTACCCAACATTGAACAGGCCTTGAAACATAAAGGAATCACATGTCCAAAAAACAGATGAAATGTTTAAGTAGTTTACCTAATGCAGGCTTAAAAATCTATTCTAGAAAACATTTAATGATATGAGAGTGGTAATAAATGATAATGAGAAAAAAGTCATAAAAGTGAATCTGTTGCATGATTTCCTGTTTAGGAAAAAAAACAGTATTTTTACTATATATATAATACTATATATATAGTAAAAATACTATATATATATGAACAAAACAAACACTGGGAAGACAAGAAAGACAAACACCAGTACTTTCACATTATTACATAAGTGTGATAGGATCAGAGGATCAGGTGTTTGTTTGGCTTTTTTGTTTGCATATTTACTGAAGTTTGTTGTGCTGAACATGAATTATTTTTAAAATACAAACTTTTTAAAAGTTATTGTCAACACAATGAACTAGGTGATTATTCTCATCTGTCACCTGCCCAGAAACCTCCTGTATAATGTAATACATCTACAATTGCTTTTTGTAACTTAAAAGATTTTTCAAGGTCAAGGAAATTATTCATATGTTCTCTCACAAGACTGACTCTGACCAAATAGAAAAAAAGAAATATAGATAGATAGAAAGAAAGAAAAAAGAAATATAGATAGATAGCTAAAGGAAGGAAGGAAGAACTGGACTGGTCAGTGGTTGCTACCTTGAAAGATCCAAACTGTCTTGAAAAGCCGAAAGACCTGTGTGTTGAAAATGTGGTCCTCAGACTGTGGCACTCCTGGGAGGTGGTAGGGCCTAGTGAGAGGAAATGAGGTCACTGGGAGGGGCATGCCTATGAAGGGGATCCTGGGACTCCAGTCCCTTTCTGTCTCTTTTGCTTCCTGGCTGCCATGAGATGAGCAGCCCCCTCCATCATACTCCCCCACCATGATGCACTGTGCTGCCACAGCCCAGAGCCACAGGGCCAAGCAACCACCAAACTGTGATCCAAAATAAACCTTTGCAACCTTTAAATGATCATCTCAGGTCATTTTATCACAGTAATGGAAGCTGACTGACACTAGTCTAACTCAAGTCTTCTAATACATTAGACAGTTAACTATTCCTATTACTGAGAGGCAACCCTTTATAAAAGGAAATATGAGTCCTTTACAGAGGGCATTTCAAGTGACTCAACTGTCAGAATTTCACTTTCAAAAACACAGTTTAGAGGGAATAAGAGAAACATTGGCAAAAGGCAAGAAGAGAAAATACCTATAAACATACAAACATGGTCTAAGTAGTCTATGCATGAGAATCCCAAATATCATATCAAACTTCTTTGTTCATCTCTCTCCTCTGGCTGTTCAGTGGCACTGGTATTAGGCACTGAGCGTAGAAAAATGACTAAGATAGTCAATGCCGAGGCCAGGAGCAGTGGTGCATGCCTGTAATCCAAGCAACTCTGAAGGCTAAGGCAGAAGAATTGCAAGTTTGAGGCCAGCCTGGGGGACTTAGCAAGCCCATGTCCCAAAATAAAAAATAAAAAGGAGCTGGGCATGTAGCACACACCTGTAATCCCAGCAATTCAGGAGGCAGAAACAGTTTAAGGCCAGCCTCAGCAACTTAGCGAGGCCCTCAGCAGCTTAGTGAAACTCTGTCTCAGAATGAAAATAGAGAGTCGGCAATGTAGCCCTAGGTTCAGTCCCCAGTACCAAAATAAAATTAAAATAAGAAGGGCTGGGGACATCGTTCATCACTGAAGAGCCCCTGGATTTAATCCTCAGTACTGGCGGGGGAGGGGGCGTCAAAGGACAATTATTTGCCATGAAGAGTTAAGGAAAGTTTGCTAAGGAAAGAACAAATTAGGCTGGGTTTTTTGTTTATTTTTTTAAAGAGAGAGAAGAAGAGAATCAATTTTATTTAGCTTTTCATGTGGTTCTCGTTGCTCCAACACTTTGTTGTATACGTGGTGCTGGGGTTCAAACCCACATCCTCATGCATGCCGCTGAGCCACCGCTCCAGCCCTAGGCTGGGTTTTAAAACATGAACAGGAGTTTGTCAGATAAAGAAATAAAATACATAGAATTACATAAGCCCAGAAGAACAGGGTGGAGTTTAAGATACTGTGGAGAGCGATAATGACCTGTTTGGAAGCCTCCTCAAATCTCAACTCCAGCCTCTAAGCCAGGGATTGGCAAACTTTTTCTATGAAGAACCAAACAGTATACATGTTAGGCTTCATAGGCCACATAATCTCTGTTACAACTATCCAACCTGCTGTCATAGTGTGAAAGCAGCCAAGTGCAAAACGTGAAGAAACGAGCGTGGCTATGTTCCAATAAAATCTGTATTTACAAAAACAGGCAGAAGGCCCGAGCTGCCCACGGGTTATAATTTTCAGATCCTTGCTGTAAGCAATAGGAAACCACCAAAGGTTGCTAAGCAAGGAAGTGACAGGATCACATCTGTAATTCAGAAAGATCGTAATTCTGGTGGCAGCAGCGAAGAGGAGGAACTGAAGAGGAATGTTAAAGAGACACCTGCCATTTTTCTAGACAGGGAGAGAACGAGAATGCAAACTGAGGCCAAACTGCAAAAACTAAGGAAAGTGCCTTTAAAAAAGAATGGCCACCAGGTTTCTTGTTTGGGTGGCCAGGGGCTGGTAAGAGACCACTAACTGAAACGGACTGGAGGTGCAGGAACTGAAATGATAAATCAAATTCCATGCTTGTATGATTTTACAAAAATGAACCCAACTACTCTGTATAACGATAATGTTCTAATTGAAAAAACAAAAACAAAAAACAGGGACTGCTAAGAGGCAGAATGGGAAAGAAGAGTAGATTGGGTGTATTGGGTGTGATGCAGCTGATACAACCGAAGGACACAGCGTGGAGCTGTCCAGAAGTCAGCTGAACCTGAAAGATGGCCTAGGGCAGAGGTGTAGATAGGAGGTTCTCAGTAATGAGGTGGTACTGAAATCCCGAGGGCAGCTAACACGCCTCAGTGAGAAAAGGGGCAGAGGAGTGGGGTTCAAATCCGCATCCACCTCTCACTATTTTTGTCTTCCTTGAGTTACTGTGTGCCCAGCATCAGAACAGACCTACACAAGTGCATTAAATCAGCACAAAACTCCTCTCGAGCACGTTCTGGATATTTACAGAATGTCTCCTATGGGCAAGGCACTGGGGGTTTACATACTAGAACAAGAATCAGTTAACACTTTTTAAAATTAAATTACAATTTGTATTGTTAAAAAAAATCTGTTACAGGGCTGGAGTGGTGGCTCAGCGGTTTCAGTGCTTGCCTGGAAAGCATGAGGACCTGGGTTCAAACCCCAGCACCACACACACAACTAAGTGTTGGAGCAACTAAAGCAATGTGAAAAACTAAATAAAAGTTGTTTCTTTCTCTGTCTCTCTTACTGTCCCTCTCTCTTAAAAAAAAAAAAAATCTTAAAAAAAAATCTGTTACAAAAAAAAAATCAGTGCATTAGTAAAATATAAAAATCATTCAAGGGCTGGAGTGGTGGCTCAGTGGTATCACGCTTGCCTGGTATACACAAGAACCCTCGTTCAAACCCCAGCACCACATACACAACTAAGTTTCAGAGCAACGAAAACCAAATGAAAAACTAAAATAAAGTTGATTCTTTCTCTCTCCCCGTCTCTCTTTAAAAAAAGAAAAGAAAAAAATCATTCAAGATAAAAGGTCTACACAGCCAGAACAGAACACATGGAATCAAATGAAATGAAAAGAGAGTCTACATTTTCCCATTACTACTGCTACTACCACCAGCGCTGGCTGTTAGTCAGAGGTTGCTTACAGAGGCTAGGCTCTTTACAGCCTTCTCCACTCAGTTCTAAGAAACATTCTTTAGAGTTTATTCCTTAGTCAATTGCTATTGTTATCCTCCCACTACTGAAAAGGTTTATAGAATAGTTAGGGTGTCAAGGTCACACAGCAATTACGGAGGAAAAGCAGGCTTTCCACTAAAGCTCATATCTGATCCAAAATCTGTGCTCATGACCACTACGCTCTATTGCTGCTGGCCATGATACGCAGTGTCACAGCATTTCTCTCATTTCAGATCTCGTGGGAGACAGCTATTCTCTTGCCTGTGGTGAAGATAGCAGAAGAGCAAGAGTAAGAAGAGAAATAGCCCCGATTTAGAGGAACGCTCTGAGCATTTTGAAAAAGAGAGCAGTCCAACGAGGTCTGCAACGACCTTGAAGGTTAGTGCTGATTTGAACCTTGCCAGGGGAGTCTGGAGAACGCAGATTTCTTCTTCTTGAGTTAGCTATAAACCTTGTTTCTAAGCACTCACGGTCTGAATGCTTTATAGGCCTTAAAAATCAAACAACATGAATTATTCAGAGAGCTAAGTATTTATTTTAAAAAACATTTTACATATTTAATCTCAGAGAATGCTTACTTGCCTCCCCCAAGTATGTAGTACCCCCAATTTGGTTAAAAGATTTAAACTGAAAATCAAAGTAAAAGCATGGATTTTAAAAGATATCTCATTTCATAACCTCCTGAGGAATACCTTGTGAACAACTTTCAATTACTAAAAAGTGTAGATTATTTGGTGAATCCTCCCCTCCACTGCTTCTCAATGAAGCTGATTTACAAATTTAAACATCCAGTCCCAGATTCATGCATTCAACTGCCTATTTGACATCCTGTCTCAAAATCACCTTAAATCAATGTCAAAGAGGAGTTCACAATCTCTTCCAAACATGACCTGCTCTGGCTTCCCTGCAATGAATCACCATCCATTCAGTTACACAAGCCAGAAAGCCAGGCGCCATCCTTGCTACTTCTCTTTCATCGCTCACATCCAATCTATCACCTGATATGTTCTGAATATCTGTGGAGTCTAATTTCTGTCCATCTCTACTACCACCACCACCACCCGAGTACTGTTCTTTCCCACCTGTCCGCTTATAACTGCCTCCCAACTGACCTAGCTAAGTCCACTGCTCCCCTATCAGTTAGTTCTTCACCCTGCAGCTGAAATGACCTTTTTATAAAACAGTACAAATCGAGTATCTTCCCCCTGCTTAAAGCATTTAATTGCATCTGTTTTAACATAAAGACAAAAAACTCCATAGCACCATCCAATTCCTCTTCATAATGAATTCTCTTTCCTCTAGTAACACTAGTTTCTCTTAATGCCTCATAGCTACCAGATCAGCCCATCTAAAACCCATGCCCTCTCTGTTTGATATCCATCCATCCCCAGCTCACCTAATGAACTTTCTTTCACTCATATGTAGACGTCAGCTGAGTAGTCCATGTTCACCACAAATATCAGTTTTCTCTTCATTCACTCATTCGCTCAACGTTATTCAGGATGCCTACTACCTGCCAGGCACTTTTCTGGGCACTAAGATCCTGATGAACAGACATAAAGCACTGGCTATGAGAAGCTTATTAAATTGGGGGAAGGATAAAGAGAAACATAATAACTACATATCATGTGAGATGTGATAAATACCATAAGGATGGAAGATGGGGCAGGCACAGAGCAGAGTGTGGAGGTCTGGATGCATGGAGGTAGAGTGGCCAGTTGAAATGCCAAATCGGTGGCCAAGGTAGGCCCTACTGAGAAGATAACAACTAAAGACCCGAAGGTGAGTGAGGATGGAGTTATTCATATCAAGATCTGACAAGGGGTTGGGGATTTAGCTCAGTGGCAGAGCACTTGCCTAGCATGCGCAAGGCCCTGAGTTTGGTCCTCAGCCCTGAAAAAAAAAAGATCTGACAAAAAATAAAGCCAGGCAGGGGCCCTACGATCATAATGCCTGGCTATTCAAGGAACAGGGTGGCCAGTGTGGCTGAGATGAGTCAGTGAGAGGGGCAAGCAGAGAGGTAACAGGGGCAGGCCAGATCATGACAGGGCGTCACAGGCCACTGTGAGAACACTGATTTTCACTGACTAAAATAAGCTCAGTGGTAAAACATCCCTTGGTTCAGACCCCAGTCCCTAAATCATCATCATCATCAGCAGCATCATTATCATCACCACCAATAAACTGATCACTTATAAAAACTGGTAATAAGAAACATCATTTTGGTGAGAAAAATAAATTTTGTTGTAACACTAAAACACATTATTTCTTAAAATCATCCTCCCTGCTTCTAAGTTTATATGTTACCAGAATTTTCTAACTCTCTAAAATTCAAATTGAATCATGCCATCCATCCATGCAAATTTTGCAACAGCCTAAAAGCTAAAGTCTAATATAATATAAACAGAGTATTTAACAATCTTCCCTTAATATAACACCCCTAACTCCCACCACTTTGACACACCCCCTACTGCAGTCATAAAGGCATAGTAGGGAGATGACAAACAATATGAATACCTACTTTTGATAAGGTCAGCTACTAAGTACCTTATATACGTAAATATATGTTTTTAAAATATATTTTTACACACACTACACACTGCTCCCTTTCCTTGGGATTGCCCTGTCACTTCTTATCTACAGGCAAACTTTGACCTTTAGGACACACATCAAAATTACAGGCATCATAGCATAGTGCTTTGAGGGGGACTTTCTGAGGGGGACTTTTGTTCATTTGTTTTAATACCTGTACATCCATCACATTGAAGAGCAATTATCTGGGGTGTGTGCTTGACAAAGGGAACTCAAACACGGGGAGAAAACAGCGAACATGGGAAGCCCTGCTTCTAACACTCTCAAATTGTGTGACTGCCTTGCCAGTGTGGAGCTCTGAATCAGTTGATCCCAGAAAGGCCAGCATGCCAGGCCAGCTTCACACTGCTGGGCAGAGTTTCAAGAGAAAGAAAGAAAAGGTGGGTGACAGCGGCTGGGGATGGGGGTGGGGCGCTCACTGGAACCCACCCTTAAATATCAGAAAGTCAAGAATAAGAATAGGAACCCATTTTTTTAAACTCCCCAGTTTGGAAAATTCCCCCTTACTAATGATCAGCAAAATATGGTACTCACTGCACCAACAGATCTCTTCCATTGTTAAAACTAAGCACCAGTGTCTCTCTGGCAATAAAGCAATCTCCACAAGCAATGAGAGAACCTTCAAAGGATTTCATCATCAATTTCATCTATGTCAAAAACATACTATTAACAAGCCATGTGTAAACCTTGATTAACCATTGCCCCAAAAAAAAAAATTTTTTTTTTCTTTTGGTACCAGGGATTAAACCCAGAGAGGCCTCACTACTGAGCCACATCCCCAGCCATTTTTATTTTTTATTTTGAGACAGGGTCTCACTGAGTTGCTTAGGGCCTTGCTATTGATGAGGCTGGCTTTGAATGTGTGATCCTCCTGCCTCAGCCTCCTGAGTTGCTGGGATTACAGCATGTGCCACCATGCCCAGGTTTAAAAAAAAAAAAAAAATTTCATCTGATTTCTGTTTTCCTCCACTTAGTTGTATATGTGGTGCTGGGGGCCTAACCCAGGTCCTTGTGAATGCCAGGCAAGTGCTCTACTGCTGAGCCACCTCTCTAGCCCTAAAAAAAAAAAAAAAAAAAAAAATTTTTTTCAGGGCTGAGGACCAAACTCGGGGCCTTGCTCGTGCTAGGCAAGTGCTCTGCCACTGAGCTAAATCCCCAAACCCCTAAAAAAATATTTAAAGGCAGTCTTCAATGAGAGAAATCTGAACACAGGTCAGACATTACATCCAAAGAACCATTTCTTTGGATGTAATACAGGTAGAATGGTGACTTTGTAAAGAAAATGCCCTTATTTTTAGATCTACTGCTATGGTCTGAATGTTGGTATACTCCCAAACTTCAAATGTTAAAACCCTAACCCCTACCCAAGGTACTGGGAGTTGGGGACCTTTTGGAGTGATTAGGTCATGAGAATGGAGCCCTCATAAGTGGCATTAGTGTCCTTATAAAAGAAGCCCACCAAGAGATCCATCCACTTCCACCAAGTGAGCACACAACCAGATGGCTTCATCTGTGAATCTACCAGCCTTCACCAGACACCTGGATCTTGGACTTCCCAGGCTCCAGAACTATGAAAAATGAATGTGTCATTGGTATTATGTTACAGCAGCCCAAATGGACCATGTCAGAAAACTGGCTCCTGAAACAAATAATTAAAAATGTGAGAACAGCTTCAGAAATGGGTAAGGGGCAGAGGCTGAAAGTATGGAGGTGAATACTGAAAAAAGACTGCCATGCTATAATGGACCATTCCAGGGGCTAGTGAGAGTGCAGAGGAAGAGCATTGTAAGAGAGCTTTGAATTCTGCGGTGCTCACAGGGCATATCAACAGAAGGTTGGCAGAAATATGCAAAGGGCAAGCCACTGTTGATGTCTCAGACAGATGAGAAACATGTCATGGGACAATGAAGGAAAGGCAATCGCTATTATAAAGTGTCAAACAACTTGGTTAAGTTTTGTTCGTGTTTTAGTCAGTTTTGGAAGGTAGATTTTGTGAGCCGTGTAATTGAGTATTCTGCTAAGAAAAATCTTATCTTATTTTGTTTGAGACAGGGTCTTGCTATGTTGTCCAGGCTGCCCTCAAACTTCTGGGCTCAAACATTTCTCCTGCTTCAGACTTCAGTGTACCTGGGATTAAGGGAACACACTGACTACAGAAATTTCTAAACAAAGTGTAGAAGATGTGACCTGGCTTCTCTTGAGTGCTTGTACTAAAATGCAAGAAGACAGAGATGACTTAAAGATGGAATTGTTAACCAAAAGATAAGCAAAACTTGAAAAGTTGGAAAATGTTCTCAGCCTCTCCACACGGAAAAAAATTAGCTTCTTCAGGAAAGAACAAGGATGTGGCCAAGTGACCATCAGATATGCAGATTAATATAGGTCAGTCATCACATCTGAGTGGAAGCCAGGTGTTACTCATTAAGACATCAGAGGAACCACCCAAAGGTAACTGAGAAATTATCAGGACTGCCACCCCTTATCACAGGCCAGCCAAACACCCACGCAAGGAGTAAGTAATGAGTGCTCACAATATTAGTAACATATTATCACAGTCAAGCAAACTGATAATAATATAAACCAAATGTGGCCAAATATTAACAAGGTCAAAGCTACTGTTCTTTCGGTAAACTTCTCTGTATATTTTAATCATTTTGTAATTAAAAAAGGTGGAAAAAATAGAAAGATATACTATTATGAATTACCACAGGAACGCAGATGACAACTACAGGGTCCAAAAGCTGATCCAGCCACAGCAAAATTCCACTCATTCACCAAGGACATCCTTCCCTGGCTCCCCAGCAGGAGCCCTGCTTAGTCATTTTTGCATCCTCTGGAATTGCTCTATAAATGCTCACTCTCCAGTTCAGAGAAACTGGCTATTAAGTTCAAAGTTCTCAACTCACACAGACAAAAGGGAACTCTGCTGGCAAGCAGTACTGAGAAAGCAGTCATTAAGATGAATTCAGAAAATACCTATAGGAAGAATACTTCTAAAGGGCTCAAAGAAGTGGACACCTTCAGGTGACTAAATGCATGATCCTTAGAGTCTGCACCAACCTGGGCTCACTGCACCCTCCGCCTCTTCCCAGCTGCGCCTACTTGGACACTCCACTCTTACTGGACTAGCTATGTGCCAGGAACTGTTGAAGCTTCAAACTTCTCTAGGCTATGGTCTTCTAGTTTATAAACTGGAGTAATGGCCATATATCCCACAGAAAGTAAGAATTAATGAGGACAGAGTGCACATGTGGGCACTGAATCCTGCTAATCAACCATAGAGATGGTGTACACACATAAGACTGCATTCTGTTCCTGACAGTACTATCAGACTTTCCAGTTGAGAAAAACTTGTTCTGTTTCTGGTTGAAGATGATTGACTACACATCAGCTTCTCATTTTTGCTCCCTCCTGAAATCCTACTGGTGTAGTGATGCATGCCTGTAATCCCAGCAACTCAGGAAGCTAAGGCAGGAGGATCGAAAGTTTGAGGCCAGCCTCAGCAACTCAGCAATTTCCTCTTCTCTCTTCATGGTGTTGGCAACTGCTCCTTTCAAAACCTGACAAAAGTCTGTGGGGTTTTTTGTTTCTGTTTTGTTTCCTAAATCTTGTGTTCTGGACTAGGAAATATCAGATCAGGTACCACACTGAAAACAAAGGGCTGTATGGTGAATGGAGACAGTCTCAGCCTCTATCTGGCTCAGGAGACTGGCAGCCAGATCCTCTTCCTCCAGGCAGGCAAACACTTCAATAGAGAATATAATGAGCTTAAGAGACAGGATATAAAAATACTGGTAACATGGCTCCCCCTAATCTATGGACCAATCAGATCACTGCAGCTGAAATGCCTCATCTAGTCCCTCAGAGCTGGTTATCACATTTTCAGTCCCCTATTCTTATTCATAAGCAAAGAGTCAAGGATTACTATGCATCTGAGAAAACTTTTAATATGTGAGACACACATAGAGGGGGGAAAAAAACAGCTTGAGAGCTAAGTACGGTCACAGGCCTATAATCCCAGCTACTCAGGAGCCTGATGCAGGAGGATGGCAAATTCAAGACCAGGACTAGGGATGCAGCTCATTGTTAAAGCACCCCTGGGATCAATCCCCAATACAGTTTTAAAATTTTAAAAAGTGGCTTGAAATAAACCATACAAGAAGAGAAAATTTAAAATCGCTCTAACCTCAGGGGGGGAAAATGTTATCCTGAGAAACTGGAAAACCTTTGAAAAAAAATTTTTTTTCAGGGCTGAGGATCGAACTCAGGGCCTTGCACGTGCTAGGCAAGCGCTCTGCCACTGAGCTAAATCCCCAACCCCAAACCTTTGAAATTTAAAAATGGACACTTTTTAAAAAATCCAAACAGAAGGGCTGGGAAAATAGAGAAGTAGAGAACAAAAAAGACAGAACACAGGTTAAGAAATTAGGAGACCATTACAAAAGGCTCATATACAAATGACAAAGTGCTTTCAAAGAGAAAATAGAAGGGAGAAAATAACAAAATATTTCAAGAATGTTTCACCAGAACAGGCAGTCTCAAATTTCCAGTATTTAAAGGGCGCACTGAATACTTCACCTAATGGATGAAAAGAGACCCGCAGGGGGCTGCAGTGGGCTCAGTGGTTTCAATGCTGTTTGCCTGGCATGCTTGAGGATGCGGGTTCAAACCCTAGTACCATGGACACGGCGAAGTGTTGGAGCAACGAAAGCCACATGAAAAAACCCATGTCCTTGCCAAAACCACTGAGCCACTGCTCCAGCCCCCATGTCCCTCTCTCTTAAAAAGAAAAAAGAGAGAGAGAGAGAGAGTCAGACAGACCCACACATCATTTTAAATTTCAAAACACTGACACCAAAATGTGGATTCTACATGTAACAGGAGGAAAAACAACTGAGTCACAAAGGATTAAAGAATCATAATGGTTTGGAATTCAACAGCGACCTGCAACCAACATGACAACCAAGCAATAACTTCAAAATTCTGAAGGAAAATTCTTTACACCAAAAATTCTTTTACCAGCCATAATATCAGTCAAGTATGAGAACAGATCAAAACACATTCAGACACTCAAAGGCTCCTAAATATGGGACTCTTCTTGTCAAGATATTAGTGGAGTTTGAGTTACACTAGAGAGAATAAACCAATAAAGAACAAAGGACACAGAAAAGACCCAAGACAAGAAGGCCAAAGAGAATGCAGAATCAGGATAACCAGGCCACATTAAAGCAGTGCAATGTCCCAGCTGCTCTGGCAGCTTTTAACCTGAGGACTGCATGCCCCTGAACCTGGCCCAGATTCCTATCTGCTTGGGCAGGGTTGGCTTGATCTTAAGCACATGCTGATGCACTTCCTGCCCCCTGCAGCTTGCAACCTGAATCCTGCACCAGCAGTTTCCCCACAGAGCTGCAGTTTCCTGAGAACTGCTGTGGTGAGCTACAGAACAGAAATGCTGAGCAGCCCACTCCCTCTGCTGTCCTGTCACTTGCTCCACACTAGAGCCCTCCTGATGCCCTGCCTGGGGTGAACCCATTTCCTAGGAATCCCTCATGATACCACCCCTTACTTTCTCAGAAGGTGCACCCATAAGTCAGGGAAGCCGAGCCATTCTGTTCAGCTCATTCTTTTCCTTCATCTAATAATGACAATAGTGTTCTTTTCTTACACAGTCAAGTTTGGATTTATGACTATAAAATAAAAATTTAACCCCAAATTTAGGAACCCCCAAACTTCCTTATTTTCTAATAAGCCTGTTTGGACTTCATTTGTGCTCTGGGGGATAAAACTTTGTTATCATAGTTTATTCGATGAACAATCCACTACTAATAAAGATGCAAATAGTTTATAGTCCTGTAAGGTTTAACTGCAGAAATTAATAAACTATTATGATTTTATAGCCTGACGGAAAAAATTGATCCCAAAATATTGTAATTTTGTTGCCCAGAACATTAACCAGTTATATCTAATTCAGCAATTTTATCAAAATTCCTTTCCCAAGGGACTAAATATCTATTCCTTTAATCCTCATAAAACCAGCTCTTTAACTCTTAGTAACAGCTAAATAAAACTATAAAACATGCTCATTATATGAGAAGTTTTCTTTGAGCACTATTTATCCAAAACTAAACATATGATTTAGGATAAACAGGGATGAGCGTGCATGTGCATTTGTGTGTATGTATAGATGCAGTTATATACACATGCATATATATGTATGTATATGCATTTACATATGTATGTGTAAAGCTTATTTTAAAATGAGAAACATTAACACAAAAATCAGGATAGAGGCTACCTCTGAAGAAAAATGCAATGTTTTCTCTGCTCATCTGGTTGTAGATACATCAGTTATCAATTAAAAAGTATTTTTGTAATTATATATGTTCTATATTTATTTTGGTACTTGAAGTACATTTTCCAATAAAAGAAATGTATTTTTAAAAAGAACAAATATTTGTTACTATTGGCAATTCAAGGGGATTTCCATAGGATGGTGTGTACACATAATGTGTCTGTTCATATTTTCTCTCCCTGAAAGTCCCTTTTATTCACTCCTGGCCAGTTAATCAAATGAGGCAATATAATCTTACTTGCAACATTAGGTGGTAACCAGGTCAATAAATTTGCCATTATTTAACACAGTACTCAAAATTTCCTCTTAAGCAATCTCTAAATATAAAAGGACACAAAGATTCTAAGGAATGCATTTAACTCACATAGACTTAGCAACTGCCTTTAAACTATAAAACCTTGCAAGTAACAAAAAAGGTTCCTTCTGAATCATACTAAAGTGCAATAATCAGTTTATGTTATCTACCTGAAACTTTTCCTGCAGTGCCAAAAGGATTTTCACACAAGGCTTCTAATGGTTAAAACCCAGAAATAAACAAAACCTCCATGAATAAAAGACAGAAAATAAACATATATTAGGGTATGATCCAAACCATAGTATATAGTGGTATATACTATGCAGCATTAAAAAAAAAAATAAAGTAGGGAGGGGGAGGCAGGGGGGAGGGAGGGATGAGGAGGGTTATCCATACAGTTGAGAATACTGTCTCCCACGAGAACCCTAACTATACACATGCAGGCAGAGAAACTCAGAAATTTCAAAGATTAATATACATGTATATGCTTATTTCCATCTACAGCATGGGGATATCACAGAGGAGACAGGAGATTGGGGAACAGATGAAATCAGGGAGATCCTGGACTAAGACTGGCCTTAACTTACGTTATCAATATCCATGTATGCATGAATATGTAACAATGATTCCTGCCGATATGTAAGACTGTGTGGAAGAAATAAAAATAATAATAAAAATTAAAAATAAGGTAGGTACATACATATTGATATGGAAATGAGTCCTTTCAGTCAGTTTCCAAACAATATTATGGTATGATCCCCTCCTGGGAAGTAGAATTGGGGGTACGAAGAGTAAATTCTTATTTGATGTACTTCTATATTGTTTGAATTTTTTACTTATATTTAATATTCTATGTTGTCTTCTATAATGTTTAAATTGTTTTACACTTCAATGTTTATCATTTTAAAAAGTAAATAAGAGGGGCTGGAGCGGTGGCTCAGTGGTTTTGGCGTTTGCCTGACAAGCACGAGGACTCGGGTTCAAACCACAGGACCCGGGTTCAGCACCACGTACACAACTGAGTGTTGGAGCAATAAGGCCATGTGAAAAACTAAATAAAGTTGTTTCTCTCTTTCTCTGTCTCCCACTGTCCCTCTCTCTTTAAAAAAAATTTTTTTTGATTCTTTCTTTAAAAAAAAAAAAGTAAATACGAATAAAATAAATTCTTTCCTGGGGCCCCAAAAGTGAATTCAGGAAAGACCAAGTAGTTAAGGCTGCTACAATCCTAGACTGTACTGGAGCAATGGAGAGATGGGAAACGTGTGATTCTGGAAGTGGAAAAACAAATCCTCACCTTACTCTAATTAAACCTGCTTTCCCTCTGCATCAATATTCAAAACAACTTTGGTTTTCATTTAAAGATCGAGTAGTCTTTCATCCCTAGGCTCGTTTTAAAAGTTCAATATTTGCTCTGCGCTTGAAGCTTAATTCAGGTTTGAAAGACAAGAAGGTAAATAAGAGAATGAAGATGATGAAAAAGGAGACAAACCGAGGAGTAAAAAAGCCTCTGGATTGTCCAGGAAATGAGATTTCCAATACGAGTAAAGTGAAGATTTGGAGAGAAGAGGTGGGGCGCTTTAAAGCGATTTCACGTTTTGGGAGGAGGAGACTGATAACACAGTCCGAGGCTTCAATTCCCGGACCCCTCCTCCCAAAGCAGCAGAAGCAGCAGGGAGAAAGCTAGCATTGTCCCTCGCATTGCTCCGGTGCAATGCATCACCTTCAAAAGGCGATATATTTACCTTTCAGGTTAAGTACCTTCCAGTGGTTAACTCGGAAGTCAATTTACTGGTTAAAAACCAAAATGGCCTTACCCACAACTACCACTGCCACCGTGACAATGCTCTGCCGCTACTTCTCTAGAAGGACACTCAACACTTATGATTGATTCCCAAAAGACTTCAGTTCCTCTCCCATTTCTCCTCCCCACCTCTGTACCTGCGTCGGGTACTGATGGAGTCAGAAAAGTCCGCACAACACTGACAGATCCTAGCAATGGTTCAGAGCAAATGGAAGAGGAAAAGAAGGGCTTGAGTCGCCCCGCCAGGCACTCGTTCCTGCCGGGGAGGGGTCGCGGCTGCAGCAGCGTCCCGCAGATCGTTCCTTCCCCGGTCAAACGCCCCCGAGAAGCTGAAAGGCAGGAGAAGGAAATCTTTCCGATCCTCTCCCCAGCAAGGCGACCTGGCGGTGAGATCACGCGGCGGAGAGGCCTGCCGGGGCGACAGGGCCACGGTCGGCTGGAGGGGACGCCAGCCGGGACTAGAGGGGGCGACGACGGCCCCGCCCCGCAGGCGCCCGGGCACTCCTTTGGCCCCACGCGGACTGCCCTGAACTCCGGGAACTCGGGTCCGGGCGGCGCCAGGGAATCTCGCAGGCCGGGCCGGCGGGGTGTACCTCGCCTTTCCCGGGCAGCAGGCGTGAGTGAGCTCCCTCGCGCACCCCAGGCGTCTGAGACCCGCCACCCGCACTCACTCAGCTTCCTCCGACGCCCACGCCGACCCCGGGCCCGCTTGCCAGCAAGAGGTTACGCCGCAGCGGGACCGGCGTCCTCTCACCCCGCCTCAGACCCGGGAGCCCCGAGCTTGCTACGGCCGCGGGGAGAGGGCGCCGGTGGGGCGGGGCAAGGCGCCGTGCGCACCGCAGCGACCAATCGGCGTGCAGAAAGTGGACTGCCGGGGGCGGAGCAGAGTCCGAGAGGCGGAGCAGGACGCCAGTGGGCGGAGCAAGGGCGTTGGCTGGGCGCGGCGGGGCCGCGTACTCACTGCGACCAATCGGAGTGCAGGAAGTGGCCGGCTAGGGGCGGGGCGGGGCGGGCTCTGGGGGCGGGGCAGGACCCCTGGGGGCGTGGTGCGGGCGCTGCTGTTAGGAAAGGCTCCGGGCGCGGTGGTCCAGGCCCCGCGCCTTTCAGTTTGTAGTGTAGACCAGGCTAACCCCGTCTTCGTTTGGGCCCCTGCCGCCCGGCAGTTCTCCCCGCGGCGTTTCTACTCGTAGACCTTAAAATGCAGCATCTGAGTTCAGAGAGGAGCCCGAGTCTACAGGACAGGGTCTCCCTTTGCATTTTGGCCCGCAAGCTTTGTCCGCCAGGTGCCCACAGTCTGGCACGAGCACCCAGAGGAGTCTCAGAAGCCGAAGGTCTTTAGCGATGCTCTTTTCTAATCCTGCCTTTCAAAAAGGGAGCCCTAAACCGGACACGGTGCTGCCTGCCTATAATATCAGCGATTCGGAAGGCTGAGGCAGGAGGATCACAAATTTGAGGCTAGCTCGGCAACTTAGCTAGACCCTTAGCAACGTACCTAGATCTTGTCTCAAAATAAAACATAAAAAGCGATGGGGATGATATCAGAAATGGCATTTCGCTGGTAACCCAGGATAACCAGTGTTAGTTAGGTATCCTTGGAGGAGTAACTTCACCTTCCTAGGACTCCAGTTTTTCCTTCCTTCCTTCCTCCCTCCCTCTCTCCCTCTCTCTCTCTCTCTCTCTTCCTTCCTATCTCTCTCTCTCTCTCTTTCTTTCGTGTGTTCGTTTTGTTTTGGTCCTGGGGATTTACCCCAGGGGCACTTTACCACTGACCTTCTTTTTCTTTCCAGCCACCCAGCTTTCTAATAGTCGAATCTCTTTCTTTTGTCTTCTCTAAAGACTCTGCCTCTTGAATTTTCAACATAACTTGCTTAGGTATAATAAAGTAAAATATTTTATTTCATGAAATTATCACAAAATAACATCCTGGGTCATGTTACTCCTATAGATCTTGTACATGTCCTGGGATCTAGGTGCACAGTAAATATTTGTTGAGTAAATTCCTTTTGAAATATGCCATTATTCCTGCAGCCCAGTGATCAGAAGAGAGGACACAGAACAGATGATCGCTTATCTTTAAGAATCTGTCCCAAATGCCGCATGGGACATTTCTGCTTGCATTCTGCTGGTCAAAATTAGTCAGTAACTACTCTGCCATGGAGAATAGAAAATGTGGTTTACATACTGGGTATTGGGTAGACAACTGGAAGTTTCTACCATAGTCTTCAGTCTCATTGTTTTTTACAGTATCAAGTATTTCAATATTCTCCATGATTTTTTAAAACTTTGTTGTAGAAAAATACCTGTAAATACCTCCATATGTGAAGAAAAATGCCACTGCTTCCTTTTGTTAGGGTATACATACTTCGTTGCTTTTCTAGGAATGAGTGGTAACTAATGCAGCTTGCTCCTCTCATTCTGTAAACATCTATCCCCCAAAGAGAATCAAACATGGATTTAGTTTTGCTTTTCAAACTGTAGGCATTTGGAGTTGGAGTGGTGGCTTAGCGGTTACAACGCTTGCCTGACAGGCGCGAGGACCTGGGTTCGAACTCCAGCACCACATACACAACAAACTGTTGAGCAATGAAAGCCACATGAAAAACTAAATAAAACTGATTCTCTCTTAATGTCACTGTCCCTCTTTTTAAAAAAAAATGTGGGCATTTGAAAGGTTGGGATTAAGTTGCTGAGGTCAACATTTTAGTGTCCATTCTATTTTATTTATTTATTTGGGGGGCAGGGGGTACTGGGGATTGAACCCAGGGATGCTTAGCCACTGAGTCACATCCCCAGATATTTTGAGACAGGTCTCGCTACGTTGCCTAGGGCCTCACTAAGTTGCTGAAGCTGGGTTTAAACTTGTGATCCTCCTACCTCAGCCTCCCAAACTGCTGGGATTACAGGTGTGAGCCACCGCACCAGGCTTTAATATTGATTTTAAGTCATTAGTAATATTGCAAACTGGCCTAAAAGGAAAAACCAATAAGAAACAAAACTCACACATGTCCTGATACAACTGTAATTTCACCATCAAGCTACCTAAGCATAAGCTTTGTTAAATTCCTATTACTGAAGGACCTTAAGAGACTTTCCTACGTTCTGGAGACTGACTTCAGGACCCTTTTTAGCTTTGGTCCAGGACCAGTTTTTTGGTTTGTTTTTGTTTTCATACTAGGGATTAAACCCAAGGATGTTTTACCATTGAGCTACACCCCCACCCCAAGCCCTTTCTGTTTTGTATTTTGAGACAGAGTCTCACTTAGTTGTTGAGGCTGGCCTCAAACTTGCAATCCTCCTGCCTAAGCCTCCTGAGTCACTGGGATTACAGACAAGTGCCACTGTGCCTGGCTAGGACCTCTTCTAAAAGACCTACTTAACATAAAATTGGACAAATACAATCCAGTCCAGTTAGAAACCTTCTAAGAGAAAGGAACAATGAAGGCTATTCCTTCGCACTAGACCTCATGGGTACTGGTTTAGTCCTACTTTCTCAGGACTTGTTTTATGAACTTGCTGTGATAGTAGAATTCACTTCCCATGTTTTGAGAGTGCAAGACTAACTGTGCCGCAAGAACTAACTGAAAACATTAAAGCATGTTGTATAAACATGTACTACTTCTCAAAATATCGTTTCTCTTCCTCTAATTTATGGGACTGTGTAACAAAAAGACCTCATGAAAGCAACTCGTATGCATCCATTAGATTGTGATATTCTGAGAAGCATATCTTGAGAGTGAAGTCCTAGTCCCTGTGGGTCTGAGATTGACTCTGCTTTGAAAAAACGTAAATTCAGGGCTATGGTACAGCTCAGTGTTAGAACACTTGCCTAGCATGCAGAAGGCCCTCGATTCGATCCCCAGTACCACTAAAAGAAAAAGAAAAAGAAAATCCAGCACAGCTCTTTAGGTTAGACGGACACAGTCAGATTTCCCTATCAACCCCTTCTTGTCTTTTTCTTTCCTTCTTCTTCATTTTAGTCTGGAGCTCCTGGTTCTGTAACTGAGGTTCCACCAGACTGCGACTTTTAGTTACAACCCACTTGGGATATAGCTTGGTCATTTTTAAGTCAGACCTTTAGGTATTTATTTCATAGGACCCCATGTTCTGTAAAACATCTTACGTATCAATTAAAAATTGGGAAATTCTGAAAATGCCTAGCAGTAGGGGAAAGAGCTGAGCTCCATTCTGCTTTGGGTGTTTTTAGAGGGAGAGGAAGTATGGGGGCTCACTAGAGCAAGAGAAGCAGAAAATACAAAGAGTAAGCATGAACGAGATGAGGCCACCTGCGCTTGTTGCCTGGCAATTATCAAAGTTGGTTTCCGTCCCCTTGCAGGGTCTTGGTGATTGTCTCACTCTTTTGGTGGTTGCATTTTTGGGAACTGCTCCAGGCATTGGGAGATTCTATCAGCTCCAGGAGATGCATATTAACAATTGTACACACTTTTCAGTAAATGCTTAACAGAAGGTTGTGGCCTATGGAGCAAAGGCTTGGGGTTGTTAGCGGGTAGGGTGTTTGTGATTTTTTTTTGTTTTTCAAATAATGGGGATTGAACCCAAGGGAGCTTTAAACTACGTTGCTGGTCTTTTACCTATCTATCTATCTATCTATCATCTATTTAATTTTGAGAAAGGGTCTCACTGAATTGCCCAGGCTGGCCTTGAACTTGCAGTCCTCCTGTATCATCCTTATATGTAGCTAGGATTACACACCAGTGCCACCATGCCCAGTGCTTCGTTTTAAAAGGATGAGTCAGGAAAAGATACAGTAATATAAGAAATCATAGAGAAGTTATATGGAAGGACTCTGGAGACATAATACATTACTCTAAAATTAACAAATCACTTTATCATGTAACTCACATAATGCAGTTTGAGGATCATTATACTAGGAAGTGGTACTTATAAAATATGTTAAAGCAATACCTGTTGATGAAATTAATGAGATCAGCTCTATTTTCATCCTTTCCTGTTCAAGATGGTGGCCTTCTGGGAGATTGGCAGTCTTGGCCACCTCAAGGGCTTCAAGATCTTCCACTCCTGGGGTTATATTTGCCGCAACTTTTCAGGGTCTTCTGCTTTACTGACTAGAACCCACGTTGACTATGGAGTCAAAGGAGCATGGCTGTTGTTCGAACTAACTCACCAAATTTAAAAGTAAATGTCTGAATAAAGAAATGCAATCCTAGGCCAGGGAGGTGGCTCAGCGGTTGGAGCCAAGCACAAGGACCCCAGTTCGAACCCCAGCACCACATACCCAACTGTGTCAGAGAAACAAAGGCCAGATGAAAAAATAAATAAAACTGATTCTCAAGTAGAAGAAGAGAAAGAAGGAAGAGGAGGAGGCAAGGAGGAAGGGGAGGGAAAGAAGAAGAGAAGAAAAACTGCAAACAGAGTTCATGGAAGCAGTGATCGAATCCAAAGTACCGTCCTCATCTCATCAAAGCCAGGTTGCTTTGTTGCAGGTGCTGGATCAGCATGTCAGCCTCACAAATATCACAGAAGGACACAGAATGTTTGAGAAACTTGGAATGTCCCCAAAACCTGTTGTGGCTGCCATCAGTGATCCTGCTCAGAAGGAGGACTTGCGTTTGTCATTGCATGCCAACACAAAATAGCAACAAAAGATAAGAAAACAGTATTAGGTGTCCCTGAAGACTTGCTAAGTGTCCAACCAGGAGCAGGGTGCACCCGAAGTCTCCCCAAAATGGTGATTGTGCCTCCTGTTTTGAACATGATGCTGACCGGTAGGAATATTTGCATAGACAGAGCAAAGAAAATGGAACTTGTTGACCAATTGGGGGACCCCCAGAGTGAGTGTTAGTTAGCATGTCTCGAACTTGGGCCTTATAAAGTTTCTTATTTTCTGAAAGAGTTAGTGTTTTGAATATCAATTAGAATTAAAAACTCGTAGGAAATAGTCATGATACTGGGGAATGCTGTTTTTTAAAATTATTAATACTACATAATTTTCAGCATTACCTGGGGGCTGGAGCAGTGGCTCAGCAATATTGCACTTGCCTGGCATGGGCAAGGACATGGGTTCGAACCCCAGCACCACATACACAGCTAAGTATCAGAGCAACAAAGACCAGATGAAAAACTAAATAAAGTGAATTCTCTTTCTCTCTCTCTCTCTCTAAAAAAAAGAAAAAGGAAAAAAAAAAACTAGATTCCTACTTTATTTTGTGATTTGGAAAACAAAGACAGAATTCAATTGAGTCATTATTTTTTATTCTTAAATTACCTTATCCATTCTTAAATTCCATTGTCCACGTATAACCCTCCTTCCTTTGTGTGTGTGTGTTTTAACAATAAACAGCGTGTTAACAATAATTAATATCTATTTATGCCCTGCTTTCCCCATACAATTTCTATTATAAACAGCAACCACTAGCCTGGCATGGTGGTACCTGCCACCCAGTTACTCAGGAGGATGAAACAAGAGGAGCACAAGTTCAAGGCCAGCCTCAGCAACTTAGTGAGACCCTGTCTCAAAAATTAAAAAAAATTAAAAAGAGATGAGAATGTAGCTCAGTGATTGAATACCCCTGGGTTTGATTCCTAGTACCACAAAAAAAGAAACAGAAACCACTGTTCTGAATTATGTATTCATCACCCTTCTGTATTTCTTGAATTCAGCATTATTGAGATTTTTTAATCAATTTTTATGCACATTTTGAGTTTGGACAAATGTAATAGCTGTGCAAGCACTACAAAATAATTTAAAAATAAGACATTTCTAGCATGCGGCTTTTTGTGTTTCATTTAGAATAGTATTTTGAAATCTATCCATGTTGTTGCATGGAGAGTAGTAATATCTCATTGTGATTTTTTATTTTGTATTCACGAAAGATACTGAATATCTTTTATTTGTTGGTTTTTGTATATCTTTGGTATAGTATCTGTTCAAATCCATTTGATTTAGTTTCTCTTTTTAGTCAATTTTCAGAGTTTTTATATATCATGATACAAGTCCTTTATCAAATATGTCATTTGTAACTGTTTTCTCCCAGTGTGTGGCTTTTCGTTTTCCTTATCTAAGGACAATATTGTTTTTCATATAATTATCCAAGTGTTCTGGCACACTTTGTTGAGAAAACCATTCTATCCCAAGTGAACTACCGTGATACCTTGCTCAAAAACCAATTGAAAGGGGCTGGAGTGGTGGTCAGCGGTTACGGCACTTGCCTGGCATTCGTGAGTACACGAGTTCAAACCCCAGCACCCACGTACACAACGAAGTGTCCAAGGAATGAAAGTCACATGAAAAACTAAATTAACTTTCTCTCTCTCTTTCTCTCTCACTGTCCCCTCTTTCTAAAAAAAACAAAAAAAAATTGAGCGAGCTGGGCAGGGAAGTGCTGGGGAGGAACATTGGGCAAATGATATTGTTAAATTGTATGCATGTATGACTATGTAACAAATCCATCACTATGTACAACTAGAATACACCTATGAAAAACAATGTACAAAAAATGTTTTAAGTGTGGGGAAGAAAAGAATACAAATAATAATAAATGCCAGAGAGGATATGGAGAAAAAGGAACACTTTTACAGTATTGGTGAGATTGTAAATTAGTGTGACCACTATGGAGACCAGCATGGAGGTTCCTCAAAGACTAAGCATGGAACCACCATATAACCCAACTATACTGCTCCTCAGTATTTATCCTGAAGAATTAAAGTCATCTCACTACAATGTTTATAGCTTCACAATTCACAGTAGCTAAAACTATGGAACCAGCATAGGTGTCAATCAACAGATGAATGAATCAAAAAAATGTGGTATATACACATAATGGAGTTTTATTCAGCTATAAGGAAAAATGAAATTATGTCATTTGCAGGAAAATGGATGGAACTAGAGACCTTTATGTTAAGCGAAATAAGTCTAACTCAGAAGGTCATATATTTTCTCTCCTATGCAGAAGCTACAAAGGAAAAAGGAAAAGAAAGGTGGGTGTGGATCTTACGAAAATCAAAGGGGAAAGTAGGGTAGGGAGGGAGGGCAAGTGCTGGGAGCGATATTGTCCAAATGATTTTGTTGTATTGTGTGCATGCACCAATATGTAACAACAAATTCCATCATTATGTAAACTATAATGCACCAATTTAAAAAAATGTGGGGAAAATATCAATTGAACCAGGCAAGGTGACACACATCTGTAATTCCATTGGCTCAGGAGGTTGAGGCAGGAGGATTGCAAGTTCTAAGACAGCCTCAGCAATTTAGCAAGGCCCTAAGTGACTTAGCAAGACTCCATATCAAAATTAAAAATTTAAAAATGAGCTGGGGATGTAACTCAGTGGTTAAGTGCCCCTGGATTCAATTCTGGTGCCAAAAATAAATAAATAAATAAAATAAAATCTGACCCTGTATGTTTGGATCTATAATCTGAATTTCTTGTTTCCAGTTATCTATATGTCTTTCCTTAAGCTAATATCACATTGTAGTTGGTCATATTGGAAGCGAGGGTATGATGCTCGAATTCATAGAAAGAAGGAAGTTAGTGCCAGATTAATTATTGAATTTTATAGTAAAATCAGGCATTATAAGCCCTCCAAAAAAAAAAGAAGAAATTAATGAGATCACTGAGTTTCATGTATGTCTACTGTATCCATTATCTATTGTTGTATAACAAACTATACAAACTTAGTAACTTAAAACATAAATGTTTCTCTATTATCTCACATGCTTCCTAAGGGTAAGGAGTCAGGAGGTAGTTTAGATGGGTTGTCCTGGCTCAGATCTCTCATGAGCTTATGGTCAAGCCATCAGCTGGGCTTACAGTCATCTGAGCTTGCCGGGGGCTGGAGTCTCTCATTCCAATAAATCTCATTTACGTGGCTGTTGGCAGGAGGCCTCCTTTCTTTGCTACATGTACCTCCACAGGGCTACTTCCAGACATAGCAACTGGCTACACCCAGAGAGGACTGGGAGGAGAGAAGGAAGGTTCTCATTTCAGAAGCGACACGTGCACGCAGACTGACCCTAACACAATATGAGGGTGCTTTATACAAAAAAGCATGAATAACAGAAGGCAGGGATCATTGAGGTTCATCTTGGAGGCTGGCTACCACACCTACTAATTTAGTAATATTTGGTTCTAAACTAATTAAAGGGGACGTCAAATTTCCTCTGTTGCATATTTGCCTTGAGCACTACAACAGGTATATAATTCAGGTAACTCTACAACTGAAATGTTTTTCTGAAATTGAGTACAACTTGTGGTAAAATTCCCAAGAAAATGAAGTACAGTTGTCTCACAAATTTTCATAATAGCTCTGTTTGTGAACATATTAGTGTATTTTAAATCATGCACGTAAGTTGCATTTGTACGTGAAATAGAATTCCATCCTAGGCTTGGATGAACACCAGCAGGTGTTTTTCACACGAATGTTTACTGGGACATTTGAAAGTCAGGTAGGACATGGAACAATTCCTCATCACGGTTGACTGCCCTGTATTTGGCAAAACATTCCTGTTCCCACCTCCCAAATGCCTGTGATCACATGTGATGTTCAAAATATTTAGCAACCAGGATGGCATGGACTTACCAGATGATCAGAATGGGTGCCAGCCCATAGACCACACTGGCACAAATCAGTTAAATAGAAGGTCTCCTAAGGAGACCCAAAAATGTCTTCCGGGGGACAATAACCCCACTCTGCTATCATCATTTCATGTTCGTCCTGTCTAAGGAGTAAAACCATCCTGCAAATTGACTTGAATGTCTCGTTGGCAGAGGAGAATCTGAAACTCAGGAAGGTCACACAGCTAGAAAGTGGTAAAACCTGTGTCAGAGTTAAAATCGCCCTAGCTTCAAATCTCATTCCTCTCTATCTCATCACGATGCCTCAGCTCATCGGTATAATTACGGACAGTCAGGGAGTCAAGGACCTCATGCAAAATCAAGGTCAACAATGACAGCCCAACTAGAAAATACACAGGAACCACAGGGAATGAACACAGTTCTTGAATCTCCAACTCCAGAGGGTGCGACTCAGGTGGTCTGCTTGGGTTTCCCGTTATGCTGCCTATAGCCTAGGGTAGCATGTGCATAATAATAGGGATCTGGCTGGGCGGTCAGCAACTCAGGAGGCTGAGGCAGGAGGATCGGAAGTGCAAAGCCAGCCTCAGCAACGTAGGTCCTATCTCAAATTGAAAAATAAAAAGGGCTGGGATGTGGCTTAGTGGTTAAGTGCCTTTGGGGTCAATCTCCAGTATCCCCCCACAAAAAAATAGAGATCTGAAATCTGACCAATTGCAGATGCTCTGGGTTCCAATTCCACCTCTGTCAATTTCTAGCTGTGTTATCCAACATGTCACTTAATCTGTCTGTTGCTTATTTTCTTCATCTCTTAAAATGAGTTAATTTGGGCCTGGAGTGGTGGCTCGGCGATTATGGCGCTTGCCCAGCATGCACAAGTACACAGGTTCAAACCCCAGCACCCACGTACACAACTAAGTGTCGGAGCAGTGAAGTCCATGTGAAAAACTCAATAAAAGTTGATTCTCTCTCTCTCACTGTCCTTCTCTCTTTAAAAAAAAAAAAAAAGAGTTAATATGAGAGTACCTATATGTTATGGTTTAGATATGAGATGACCCCTATATAAAAGAAAGGGAAAAAAATGAAGGAAATGAAGAGAGGAGACCGGGGTAATAAACACATGTTTATTCTAGAAAAACCTGCGGAAGGGGCCAGTGGAATCTGGGACCCCCCCGCCGCTTACAGTCTTGGGTACATATAGAGGGAATGATGGGGGGAGGGGGTGGAGGTAGGAGCTTTCTGGTTAAACTGGGTTTTTCAATAGGGTGGGGATCCTCTGATAAGGGCCTGAGGCAATAGGTTCCAATGAGGGTCTTAGTCTGTAGATTTCGAAACAGTGTGTAGGGGGTTTGCTGCCTGGCTGAGTGGCTTCTGGTAATTTTCCATATCCATCATCCCCCAAAAGGTCATGTGAGACAATGCAAGAACATTCAGAGGGGAAATAATTAAATTATGAGAGCTGTAACCCAATCAGTGGACTAATCCCCTGATGTGGGTCAACTGGATGGTAACTGCAGGCAGGTAGGGTGCAGCTGGAAGAGGCGGGTGGCTAGGGGCTGACTTGGGGTTTATACGTTGAGCAGGGTAAGCAGAGCTCTCTGTTCTCTGGCTACCATGTCCTGAGCTGCTGCCCTCCACTGTGCCCTTCCACCACAGTGGTGTGCCTCACCTCAGGCTCAGAGCTAAGGAGTTGGCTGACCATGAACTGAATCTCTGAAGCTGTGACACTTTTCCTACACTACAATGTTCTGGGCAGGTGTTTTGGTCACAGTGATGAAAAAATGTGATCAAAGCACTGTGTCTTAGAGTGGTTGTGAGGATTCTATCAGTGAGTGCGGGAAAGCAGTCAACAAATGTAGGGCAATTCCACCTGCTCAGAGCTTGTGTCTCCACAGTACCCATATCTCACTTCTGACTCATGGTTATTGTCGCCGTCTCTGTCCGTCTTGACTTAAGCCTCATTATGACATATCTCCTTCTAGGCTCATGATCACCTCAGCTTGTGATTCCTCTCTTTATGCATATGGCAAATTTTCACTGCTATTTATTTCTTTTGATCCATATTGGTGAGTTCTAATTTCCATGAAAGTATACAACATTACAATATGATATTCTTTTTTTTTTGGGGGGGGGATTGGGTACTGAACCCAGGTGTGCTTAGCCACTGAGCCAAATCCATAACCCTGTTTATTTTGAGACAAGGTCTTGCTAAGTTGCTGAGGCTGGCTTTGACTTGTGGTCCTCCTGCATCAGCCTCCTCAGCTGCTAGGATTACAGGCATGTGCCACCATGCCTGGCCACCATATGGTATTAACAAATAATGACATAGAACTGAATTTGATGATTTGGAAATATCTTGAAGATATAATAAACAAATGAAGAAAAAGGTATAGAACAGTAGCTACAGTGTGTGTTCACATTTTTGCATATATTTTTTAAGAGAAAGAAAAAGAAATACTGTGTGTGTATAAGTTATATTAATTTTTGGAAGAACATTGTGGTAGCAAGGTAATGATCTCCCTCAAAATATGCCCTTCTTGGGGCTGGAATGGTGGCTTAGCAGTTAGAGTGCTTGTCTGGTATGCATGAGGACCTGGGTTCAAACCCCAGCACCATGTATACAAAGAAGTGTCATAGCAACAAAAGCACAGAAAAAACTAAATAAAATTGATTCTCTCTTTCTCTCTCTCACTGTCCCTCTCTCATTAAAACAAACAAACAACAACAACAACAAATACAAATATGCCCTTGTCTTAATCCCCAGAATCTATAAATCATTAGAAGCCAAAGGAAATTAAGGTTGCAAATGGGATTAAGATTGCTAATCAGGAGGGCTGGAGCAGTGGCTTGGCGGTTATGGTGCTTGCCCGGCATGTGCAAGTACATGGGTTCAAACCCCAGCACCCACATACACAACTAAGTGTCAGAGGAACAAAAGCCATGTGAAAAACTCAATAAAAATTGATTCTCTCTCTCTCTCTCTCTCTCTCACTGTCCTTCTCTCTTTAAAAAAAAAA
>PVKS010023929.1:0-31709 GCA_004027875.1 Aplodontia rufa | reverse complement strand
AAAATAAAAATAAAAAAAAATTGAGGAAAATTATACTTAATAGGCACTCCCTGGAAGTATCAATAATATGATTGTCTCTGGTCCTTTCAGGGAGTGGATCTTCTATTTATGGCTGGATCTGACCTGTTTCAACCTTTTTTGAGGGTGTATTCAGGGGGATCCGAAGGTCAGAAGATATGTTATCAGAGCTCCATCTGCTGGTCGTTGCCGGACATGATCTCTGTGGTCCCTGGGGTCCCAGCTCCTTTGCCCTGTGAAAGAAGTGTCTACGGTGGGAGGACAGAGCCTTGAACTCCGTTACTCCTCAGTCCCAGATTCTTTATGAGAGGAGGATTCAGGCCCCTGACCCCCCCTTCTGCTGAGACTGCCTGTGTTCAGCTGCAGGATCAGGGCACAGTTTTATAAGCCTCTTTTGCAGACCTGGGGGCTGTGGGTCCGGGAGAGGGAGTGTGGTTTTAAAAATGGATGCTCCCCTTCCCTCACTGCTCCCACACCTTCTTCAGGGCTTCAGCCAGGCCTTCTGGTCCTGTTTCCACCTTTGATCTCTGCTGCTTCCAGCCGGAGCATTTAGAGCTTGCTTTGCAATCCCAAAGAGGTCTTGCGCTGATCAGGCGGGCTGGGCGTGTGGTAACTAGCAAGCCTAAAGTACAAGCCTTGCAGTTCCCGCACCACCTCTTCTGCGCAAACCGCTGCTCTGTGCTTGTATGAAAGCTCTTTCCAGTCACTGATCCTGCCGCCAGACAGAGAGCAGGTCCAGGAGGTGTCCCCGCCAGACGCTGTCTTTAAAGCTGTGCTGGTCCTTCTTTGCAGAAGTGACTCAGGCAGGCGGGAATGTAGGCTGGAGAGTGCAAATGCCAGCCGGCGGGTCAGCCGCAGCCGCCGCGGTGGCAGCGCGGAACAAAATCCCCGGCTGCTCCTAAGTCTCTATTCCCCAGAACCAGTGTTAAGATTAGAACTGGTGATTCACCATGCTATTCCCCCACACGCACCTCAAAATACTGGTGAGAAGCCGGAGATATCCTGATCAGTCATGAGGGTGCAGGGGAGGTCTTTTGTCTTCAGATCGCCATCTTCCCAGCCCTTATTTTTTGAGGAGTTTACATACTGCTTTCCAGAGTAGTTATACTAGTCTGTAGTCCCACTGACAATGTGTAAGAGTTTCTTTCTTCCCACACCCTGTATAGCATTTGTTGTTATTTGTATTCTTGATCTTCGCCAGTTGACTGGAGTTGAGATGAAATATTAATGAAGTTTTGATTTGCATTGCCCTCATTGCTAGACATGCTGAACACTTTTTCATATATTTATTGGCCTTTTGCATGTCTTTTTTCTTTTTTTTTGGTTGAGAGTTTTTCATGAGCTTCTTTCTTTCTTTTTTTACTTATTAATTCATTGTATCCAGAATTAAATGGTTGCATAAGTATTATTTGGATTCTTAGGTGAGTAAAGAGTAAACTATATTATTGATACCCCCACTAGATCCCTCCCTCCCCTCCTTTCTTCTGTCCTCCCACTCCAGCCCCCCTACATATTTATAGTTCCCCTATATTATGTGTTGCTTCAATTTGGAGAATATAGTTCCTAAACTTCATTACCTTTCACCCACACCTGAGATTTGTTCTAGCCTCCATAAATAAGGGAAAATATTTGACCCTTGAGTCTCTGGGTTTGGCTAATTTTGCTCAGCATAATTTCTCCCAATGCTATCCATTTACCTTCAAAGCCATAATGTCATTGTTTCTAATAGCTGAGTAGAACTCCACAGTATGTTCATACCACAGCTTTTGAATCCATTCATCCAGTGAGGGGCATCTGAGTTGATTCTGTAATTTAGCTCTTGTAAATTGAGCTGCTATTAACATTGATTTTGCTTTGTCACTGCAATGTACTGATTCTTGATCTTCTGGGAAAATACCCAGAAGAGGGATAGCTAGGTCATACAGTGGATCCATCCCTAATTGTTTGAGGAATCTCCACACTGCTTTCCAGAACAACTGTACCAGTATGCACTTCCACCATCAATGTGCTAGTGTTTCAATCCATAATCTCTCCAGCATTTGTTACTGTTTGTATTCTTCCTCTTTACCAATCTGACTTGAGTGAGGTGAAATCTTAATGTAGTTTTGATTTGCATTTCTCCAATTACTAGTGATTTAGAACAATTTCTCAAGTATTCATTGCTTGATCAATTTCCTCCATTGAGGATTTTCTGTTCAGGTTTCTGGCCCATTTATTGATTGGATTATTTGTGATTTCGATATTCTTTTTTGAGTTCTTTGTAAATTTTGGATATTAGTCACCTGTCTGAGGAATCACAGGCCATGATTATTGCCCATTCTGTAGGTCGTCTCTTAACAATTTTGACCAATTCCTTGTATGAGCAAAAGCTTTTTACTTTAATAGCATCCTACTCATTGATTCTTTTTACTTATTAGTTTAATATGGACTTACAATTGAGGGGGAATCATAGCAAACAATCAAGAGAAAATGTGTATTCACATAGTTAGCCAAGGCTGATGCCATTCCATGGTTCCCCCAATGGGTTCCCCATGGTTCTATGTTTTCCCAATTGAACCCTTGTGTTAAATGAACTTCTTGTGGAGGTCGGAGATATCCTTCTGAGTTGATTCTCCAATACTCCCTGCCTCCAGTCTCCTTGATATTCTTCCTCATCCCTCCACTTTCCCTGCCCCCCTCCCTACATCTCCAGCTAGCCTAGGCAAGGTTCCCCCTGTTTGTGTAAAAATTCATACATGTTGAGGTTATTATTAATTAGTTTAGCCATCTCATACTGTTTTCAGTTGTATTCTAGCTTCCATAATAAGAGAAAACATTCAGCCCTTGTGTCTCTGAGATAGGGATACTTCACTTAGCATAATTTTTCCATTTCCATTCATTTGACTTCAAAAGGCATAATATCGTTTTCTCTAATGGCTGAGTAGTATTCCATTGTATATATGTACCAAAGTTTTTAAATCCACTCGTTGAATGAGGGGCATCTGGGTTGGTTTCATAGTCTAGCTATAGTAAATTGAGCTGCTATAAACATTGATGAAGCCATATCTATATAATATGCTGATTCTAACTCTTTTGGGAAAATACCCAGAAGTGGGATAGCTGGGTCATAAGGTGATTCCAGCCCTAATTTTTTGAGGAGTCTCCACACCGCTTTCCAGAGTGGCTGAATCAGTTTGCAGTTCCACAGCAATGTGACAGTGTTCCTCTTTTCCCACAGCCCTTCCAGCATCTATCATTGTTTGTATTCTTCATTTTTGCCACTCTAACAGAAATGAGGTGAAATCTCATTAAAGTTTTGATTTGCATTTCTCTTATTGCTAATAATGTAGAGCATTTTCTCATATATTTATGGGCTTTCTGGACTTCCTCTGGTGAGAGGTTTTTTTTTTAGATCCATAGTTGATTTATTGATTGGATTATTTGTGGTTTTGGTGTTTAGTTTTTTTTTTTTAGTTATTTGTATATTCTGGATATTAGCCCTCTGTCCAAGGTGCAGCAGGCAAAAATTTTCTCCCATTCTGTAGGATCGCTCTTGACACTTTTGACTAATTCTTTAGTTGTGCAAAAGCTTTTTAGTTTAATTGCATCCCATTCGCTTATTCTTGACTTTACTGCTCATGCCATGGGAGTTTTGTTAAGGAAGGCGCTGACGATCCCTATGTCCTGTAGTGTTGATCCTACTTCTTTTTCAAATAAATTTAAAGTTGTTGGCTTAATATCAAAATCTTTGAACCATTATGATTTAATTTTGTGCAGGGTAAAAGGTAAGGATCCAGTTTCAGTTGTCTACACATGGCTGTCCAATTTGTCCAACACCATTTGTTGAACAGGCTGTCTTTCTTCCACACTATGTTTTTGCCCCTTTATCAAATGTCAGATAGTAAAAGGTATGGGGGTTTGTCTCAGAATCCTCTATTCTATTCCATTGGTCTTCAGTTCTGTTTTGATGCCAGTACCATGCTATTTTTGTTACTATGGCCCTGTAGTATAATTTTAGGTCAGGTATTGAGATATCCTCTACTTCTTCCTTCTTGCTGAGTAATGTTTTGGCTAATCTGGTCTTCTGTTATTCCATACAAACTTGAGAATTGCTTTTTCTATATCTGTGAAGAATGCCATTGGTATCTTGATGGGGACTGCATTAAATCTGTATAGGACTTTGGGTAGAATGGCCATTTTGATTATATTAATTCTGCATAACTGTGAGCATGGAATGTTTTTCCACCTACTCAGGCCTTCTGCAATTTCTTTTTTTAGTGTTTGATAGTTTTTGTTGTAGAGGTCCTTAATATCCTTTGTAAGATTGATGCCCAAATATTTTATTTTTTTGGAGGAGATGGTAAATGGGACATATTTCCTGATTTCTTCTTCTGCAGAATTGTTGCTGGAGTAAAGGAAAGCTAGTAGTTTATTGTTTCTTAAATTTAATTCTTTTGCTTTGGGAGTCTTGGTGAGAATGACTTTGCCTATTTCTATATGCTGGAGTGTTGCACCTACTTTTTCTTCCAGCTGTTTTCTGTAGCTGGTTTAACTTCTAGTTTCTCAATCCATTTCAGTTTGATTTCTGTGCCATGGAAGAACTAGTATCTAATTTCAACTTCCTGAAAATTCCTGTCCAGTTTGTGCAGCATAATTTATTGAATAGACTATTCTTCTTTCATTTTATATTTCCAACCCTTTGTCAAAAATCAAATGTTTAAAGATTTGTGGGTTTGTCTCAGAGTATTCTATTTTATTCCTTTGGTCTTTATGCCTATTTTGATACTAATATCATGCTCTTTTTGTTCCAAAAGCTTCATAGTATAATTTAAAATCTGGTATTGTGAAACTATCTATTTTGTCTTTCTCGTTTAGTAATGTTTAAGCTATTCTGAATTTCTTGTTATTCTAAATAAATTTGAAAATTGCCTCTTCTATATCTGTAAAGAATGACATTGCTGTCTTGATGGGGATTGCATTGAATCTGTATGAGGTATTGGCAGAATGGCCATTTTAATTATATTAATTTTGCATGACCAAGAACATACAATGTCTTGCAGTCTTTTCAGGTCTTCTTCAATTTCTATCTTTAATGTTTGATAATTTTCATTGTAGAGGTCTTTTACTTCCCTTGTTAGATTAATTCCCAAGCATTTTATTCTTTTTGAGGATATTGCGAATGGGAAAAATTTCCTGATTTCTTCTTCTGCCCTATTATTGTTAGTATATAGGAAAGCTATTGATTTATGGGTGTTGATCTTGTAACCTGCCACTTTGCTAACTCTATTTATAAGCTCGAGCAGTTTTCTGGTGGAGTTTTTTCAGGTCTTCCAAATGTAGGATTTTCTTGTCAGCAAAACACAATAGTTTTAATTCCTCTTTTCTTATTCTTATCCCTTTGATTTCCTTCTCTTGCATGGTTGCTACAGCTAGGGTCTTGAGGATTATATTGATTAAAAGTAGTGAGAGTTGCCAGCCTTGTCTTGTTCCCACATTTAGTAGAAATCCCTTCAACTTTCTGCATTTAGTATTATACTAGCTGTTATTTGTCATACATGACCTTCACACAGTTAAGATCCTCTGATCCCTATGTTCACCAGAGTTTTGAGCATAAATGGGTGCTGGATTTTTTAAAAGGCCTTTTATACATTGATTGAGATGATCATATTTTTTTGTCTTTAATTCTGTTTAAGTTATGGATCACATTTATTGACTTGTGCATGTTGAACCAGCCATGCACAACTGGAATGAAGCTCACTTGATCACTATGAACTATTTTCTTGATGCATTTTTTAATGTGTTTTGCAAGAAACTTGTTAAGGATTTTTGCATTGATATTCGAGAAGGATATTGGTCTGTAGTTTTCTTTTTTCTGTGTGTCTTTGTTGGGTTTTGGTATCAGAGTTATGGTTGCTCCATAAAAAGTATTTGGGAGAATTACCTATTTTTCAATTTCTTGGAATAGCTTAATGAGGAGAGATGTTAGCTCTTCTTCAAAGGTGTGGTAAAACTCAGTGGGGAATCCATCAAGTCCTGGGCTTTTCTTCTTTGGAAGACTTTTATTTGCTGTATGGATTTCAGTCCTGAATTCTTCTGATTTTTATGTAGGCACTCAGTGCTATAAATTTTCCCTTTAAGAATGCTTTCATCTGTCCCACAGGTTTTACTATATTGTGTCTTCATTCTCATTTGCTTCCAAGAATTTCTTGATTTCTGTTCTCATGTCTTCTTGGATTCATTCATCATTTAATAGGGTATTATTCAGTCTCCATTTATACGTGCTTTTTTTTCTGTTTTGATTTTTGCTGTTAATTGTTAGGATCATGGCATCATGGTCTGATAGAACACATAGAATATCTACTTTTTTATATTCTCTGAGATTTCCTTTATGAAATACAATATGATCTATTTTGTAGAAGAATCCATGTGCTAATGAGAAGATGGTAAACTCACCTGATCTGGGGAGGAATATTCTATAGATATCTGTTAAGTCCTTTTGATTTATGGAGTTATTTTGGCTGGATATCTCTATTTATTTAGCTTTTTTTTTGATGATCTGTCAATTGGTGATAGAGGAGTATCAAAGTCTCTCAGTATTACTGTGTTGGGACCTATAAGAGGTTCATGTCATGCAATATTTTTTCCACATATTTTGTATCTTTGGTATTTGGAACATAAAGTTATATATTCCTGCTGTATTGTTCTCTTTACTCTGATGTAATGGTATTCTTTATCTCTTCTGATTAGATTTTGGTTGAAATCTACTTTATTCTATGTCTGTTTTGCAACACCAGCTTGCTTTCTTGGACTGTAAGCTTGATAATTTTTTTCCATCCTTTCAACCTCAACCTGTGGAAGTCTTTGGGTATAAGGAGGGTTCCTTTAAGCAGCACATTGCTGGATTTTTTTTTATCCAAACTGCTAATATGTGACTTTTGATTTGTGTGCTGTGACCATTCACATTCAGTGTTAGGATAGTTAGTTATATGGTGTGGTTCATAGTCATCATGGGTTATTTGTGAATTTTGGGCTGTCTTGGTTGTCTTTTGATGGCGTGTACTTTTACTGAATTACCTCTGTAGGTTTTGAGGATTGCTTGCTTGTTCTTTTATCTGGAATTTTATCTTTGAGAATTGTTTGTAATGCTGGTTTTCTGTTCAAGAATGCTGTAAATTTGTTCTTATTATGAAAAGTGCTTATTTCACTTCAAATTTGAAGCTGAGTTTTGCTGGGCATAGTATTTTTGGCTGGAATTATGTTCACACAGAGATTGAAATATCTTCTTCCAGGATCTTCTTGCTTCTAGGCTCTGAGCTGAAAAGTCAGACTTGATCCTTATTTGTTTGCCTCTGAATGTGATTTGCCATTTCTCTCTTGCAGCTTTTAAGTCTTTCATTGATTTCTCTGTTATACATTTTGAGCATGATGTGTCTTAAGTTAGCCTCTCTTTTGATTAGGCCTTTTGGGTGTCTTATACACTTCTTGGATGAGCATATCTGACTCGATTTTAATATATAAAAAATTTTCCTTAACTACTTCATTGAGAATATTTTTATGCCATTCATTGCCATTTTGATTTCTTCTTGTACCCCAATTACTCTTGTATTTTTTTTTTCTGATTTCATTCCAGATATTTTGAAAATTCTGATCATTCTCTGTTAGTTCTTTTCTTTTTTTGGCACCCATGTCCTCAAGCTTACTTAGCTTATCCTCATTATTGGAAGGTCTTTCTTCAAGAGCTGGGGTTCTGTTTTCTAAAGAAGTTAGTCTATTATTAAATTGTTCCATCATTCTTCTGATGTGATTAACTGAAGATTTTAGCTCCATTACTTCTCTTTCATCATTTCTATTTCTTTGGTAATAGAGTTTTTTCACTTTGCTCCTTCATTATATCTTCTTTTAATTTATTATTCTTTGTAGTAATCAGATTGTTGATAATTTTTTTCTAGGTTTTCATCCCACTCCCTGTCCATGGGCTCCTTTGTAGGGGAATTGTGGTTTTGAGGCAAATTTTTCTAATCTGACTCCTTATTTTTGAGGAGCTTCTTCTGGATCTTTGAATTGAGGTTCTCTGTGGGGAACCAAGACAGGTCACCAGGTGTTTCTTCCTTGCAGTTCAAAGGGTTGAGTCAGACACCATCTCTGATGACCACCTTCTTCCAGAAAGCTGCTTCTGCCTGGGGTCTCCTTTTGCTGTATCTTTTGGATCTAGGCTCCGGGGCATGGATCTGAGATCTGTTGGGGTTGCAGGACATCCTGCTGGGTTATTGAAGTGCTGCTGCAGGGGTGTGTCTCTGGGTCCTGGGGTACTGGAGGCATAGGGAGGGCCAGGGAGGCCTGCCTGTGTGTTGTGATGGGACCTGGGATCCTTGGCAGTGGGGATGGGCAGGTGTGTGCTGCAGCTGGGTAGCTCTGGGAGAGCAGTCCTCAGGATGTCCTGCGTGCTTGTTAGTGTGGGATCAGAAGCCTCAGCTGAGCGGTGGCTGCACATCTCCAGGTGGGGGTCCTTGTATTGTCCTGAGCACTTGCCAGCCAACAAGAGTGAGCCCACCTGGTGGCTGGGCAGCTTTGGGCAGGGGTTCTCCAAATATGCATGTTTTATCATGGATATTTCAGTTCCACCAGTGCTCATATAAAGATCAATGAAGGTGAAATCCAAGCAACTAGGGGAGGGTATCAGATCCAGCTCACTGTACCTGATACTATCACCTGCCTAGCTAGTTCATGGTGCCTGTGGAGTTGACTTGAGGGTCCTAGGGTGAGTTTCCTGGGGCAGCTCCTAAGGCTGGCACCCACAGAGCTAACTCACTAGTCCTGGGGTGGTGCCTACAGGTCTAGCTTACATTTTCTGGGGCTGTCAACAGCAGAGCTAGGTCACAGGAACCTGGTGGTGGGGGCTCCTGGGGTAGCTCCTGAAGCTGGAACCTACAGAGATAATTAGCAGGGCTTGGGGCAGGGCCCATGGGTCTGGCTCCCATGTCCTGGGGCTATCACCAATAGAGCTAGGTTGCAGGAACCTGCTGATCTAGGTCACATCTCCTGGAGTGGCTCCTGAGTCTGGTGCCCAGAGCTTACTCACTTGTCCTGGGGCACAGACCACAGGGCTAGCTTATGTGACCTGGGGCTGTTGCTAGCAAAGGTAGGTTGCAGGAATTTCCTGAGGTAGTTACCAGCTCCTGGGTGGCTCCTGAGGCTGGTGCCCATGGTGCTAACTCATGGGTCCTAAAATGGGGCCTCAGGGATAGCTTGTATGATCCGGGTCTGTTGCCAGCTGAGGTAGGTTCTGGATTCCATTGAGTTAGGTCACAGCTCCAGTGGCAGGGATAGGCCTAGCTAGTTTGTGACTCCAACCAGATCGTGGGCCTCTTGGAGCAGCGTCCTGTCCTATTCCAGGGTTCCTGCTCAACTGCCTTCTCAAAACGGCAACCTCCCTGGTTTTCTGCTACCAGTTTGGAGACGCGACTACCTTGTGTATACTGATGCGGAACCTGCGTTCTGCTGAAAAAATGGGAGTCCTTCTGATATTAGGGCTCACCATCTAGTTCTGACCTTCCTGTGTTTGCAGATCTTCCCATCTTCTCTACCAAACCTGAGGTACTACTGTGGTGTGGCTATCTTTGCAGCCACCTGCCATCTGATTCCAAAGCAGTTTTTTACTTTTTAATTTTTTCCCTTGCTTATTGTGTCCAAGCTTCTAAATCTCTAATATTTGCTTACCTAATATTAAGTTTCAGTAAAGATAACCCTTCACCCACCTCTCAGAAAGACACTTCTTTTGTTGTAGGCATTTACATTCCATTTCATGGAAAGCTTTTTTCACACAGCCAACCTGCTGGACACCAACTTCCCAGCAAAAACTGGCCTTTTCATTTCTTCTGCTGAAAACATTCTGTTTAGCTCTTTTTCCCCTTTATAGATTGGGTTATTTATGATTTTGGTATTAAGTCTTTTGAGTTCTTTCTATATCCTGGATATTAGTCCCCCATCAGAGGTTTAGCTGGCCATGATAGTTTTTCCATTCTGTAGGCTCTCTCTTCACTTTCTTTATTGACTACTTAGCTGTGCAGAGCTTTTTAGTTTAATGGCATCCCACTTATTGATTCTTGTTGTATTTCTTGTGCTGTGGAGTCTTGTTAAGGAAATGAGTGCCAGCTTCTATATGGTGGAGTGCTGACCCTATTTTGTTTTCTAACAATTAATTGTAAGGTATCTGGTTTGATTCCTAGGTCTTTGATCCATTTTGATTTGTTTTGTGCATGGTGAAAGATATGGATCCAGTTTCTTTCTTTCTTTCTTTTTCTTTTTTTTTTTTTTTTTTTTTTTTTTTTTTTTTTTTTTTTTTTTTTTTTTTTTTTTTTTTTTTTTTTTTTTTTTTTTTTTTTTTTTTTTTTTTTTTTTTTTTTTTTTTTTTTTTTTTTTTTTTTTTTTTTTTTTTTTTTTTTTTTTTTGCATGTGATTGTCCGGTTTCCCTAGCACCATTTGTTGAAAAGACAGTCTTTTCTCCAAGATATGTTTTTGCCACCTTTGTCAAATATCAGATGGCTATAGTTTTTGAGGTTTTGTCTCTGTTTCTTCTATTCTATTCCATTGGTCTTCCTGTATATTTTGATATAATGGCTGCTATAATTTTTTTAAAAAAATGTTTTAATAGATGTTGGCAAATTGTTATTTTCCCTGCTAGAAGTTGAATATCTCTTACCTAAAATGCTTGGGACCAGAAGTGCTTTGGAATTCAGAATTTGTGGGGGGAGTTAGAATATTTTCACATACATAATTGAATATTTGGGGGCTGGACCTGAAAACTAAAGACAATTGCATTTCTGTTTCATGTACTTTACACACAGCATAAAGATAATTTTATATGGCATTTTTAATAACTTTGTGCATGAAATAAAATTTCTTGTTTTGGAATTTTTCTCTTGTGGTTCTAGGTAGGCAGTTAAAAATGTTGGAATTTGAAGCATTTCATATTTGTATTTTTGAGAATAAATTCAGGGTGCTTTCTGTTTCCAACTTGCTTCTTCTTGTAGTCAGCTTTGTAGTCCCTGTAATCAAAAGAACTGACAAGAATGATTTTAGAGGAGAAAACTCAGTGGCTCAGGGTTTCAGAGGTCTCAGTGCATATATGACTGGCTGACTTCAATGTTTTGGGCTTGAAATGAGGCAGAATATCATTGTGAAAGGGTGAGGAGGTGGAAAGCAGCTCAGGACATGGAACCAGGAAGCAGAGGGAGACTTCGTCTCTCATCAAGGACAAAATATATACCCCAAAGAAATGCCGTAATGACCCACCTATCCCAGAAGCACCCTACCTGTTTACAGTTACAATCCAGCTAATCCATATCAGGGGATTAATGCAATGATTAGGTTAAAACCCTCATATTCAATCATTTCACCTCTAAACTTTCTTGCATTGTCTGACACATGAGCTTTTTTGATCATATCTAAGGCATAACACTTTTTTTTTTCTGTTATCTAACTTTCAGAAAAATTCTTTTTTCCATTCTAAGCGTGGGTTTGGCAGATCCCACCATGTAACTAGTCAGCCCTTCCCTTAAGAGACTCTTGTAACTTGAGTCTACACTCAGCAACACTGCCTTTCAGCTTAAGTTTGACTCTACCCTTTTGCACAATAGTATATTTCTGACATTTCTCTCCCATAGGATCACAAGAAATTATGAAAATTCATAGTTTGCAATATCATGAAGTCCCAGGAAGGGGTAAGCCTTCTGTAGTTGCATTGCCACAATAGGCCACAGAGGTAAGGGAAGTAGGTGGGGTGCTGTGGATAGAGTGGTCAGATTCAGATGCATTGGTTGAGAGTGGGGTAGAAAGAGGAAGAATGGACTGCAAAGCTCAACTAGTTTCCATCAGGCAAGCTCCCTGGGACTTTAGTGGGTATGCTTCTCTTCTAGATAAACTGTCCACCAGGTGAGAACTGAGTGACACTTTCTGAAGCTTAGCCAATTCCAGTTCCTGATTCCTGATAGCATTCAATTTCTAGTTATGGGGATTTCTTTATATCTTTCACTTAGTTTTTGTCTTCTAGTTCAATGTCCAGCTTCTCTGAGTAGAGTTTCTTTATTTCTCTCACCTGGAGGAGCACGACCCCTTCTAGCCCCTGTGCCACTGACCTCTGACATCTATCAACCTAAAGGAAAAATAAAGTAGAAAGAGATTCTCCAAAAAATAATATTGATTTGGTATATTAAAGCATTGCAAGCAGATTATGAGCACAGTCAAGGAAGTGGAGGAAAAGGGAAAATTTTAAAGGCAGAAGGGGAGAGATTAATATATGCTTCTTGAATACAAAGTTCATGGGTCTTTGGCCAAAGCAGGAGTTGGCCTTATTTTACTGTGGCCTCTATTGGTGGAGGTGCTCGTTGCTGGGCAAGTGTTTGTCAAGAGTTACTTGTCTGAATTGTTACAGTGTTAATGGATGTTATAAACTTTGTTACAGAAACATGTGTGTTCCAGGTGTGCAAAGCAGGGCATCTGTGTAGGAGAAGAAATCTCTTTGGGGCCGGTAGAAAGTCCTTGAAGTCCTTATCTCAGACAAACAGGCATAAGCTCTCCCACTTCATTACTTCCCAGCTCAAATTTTGTCTGGGTCTGAAAAAATGATTTCATCTTTGTATCATCAACTTTACACATTTTACCATGTCTGTCATCTCTGACCAGCTCATGACTGAACACTTGCTTTAGCCTTTTGCTGCTATGTTAATTTTGTTGGATTTCCTATTTTATACTGTATAATTCTTGAAGGCCAGAGCACAGACAGTACTACTTGGAAAATGAAAACTCCAAGCATGAGCAGATCAGGAAGCCCTCTATGGACACGCCCAGTTCTCAGTGATCCTGATGAGTCTTTAGCAGTTATCTCCAGGCAGAGAAAGATTAAACAGATGAGGAAACTGAAGCTGGGAGGATTTTAGGAGCATGTTGCAGGTCAGAGCCCACCTGGAAGAGATTTCCGGGAAGTCCTCAGTAGCTTGACTCTACAGCCTAGCTCAGAAGGGCCCCGTGAACAAGGGTATATAGTGCTCATGTAGGCTTTCTCCCTCTTTGGTCCAACCAAGGGAACATGGAGGGCAGCACGAATGTCTCTTCCCAAGCTCACTACTGCTTGAAAGGCACATTGAGAAGCGGGAAACTTGCCTGGCTTACTCTGGAACCACTGTTTTAAGAATTAATGTTTTCCCATTATTCATGGGAAAGCTGCAGCATGCAATGACTGGATATATTTCCACATCAATAAAACTGCAGGTATCCATTCCTTTTGTTTGAAAAAGTGGAATTTCCATAAGGACTATTTTTCTTGATTTCCTCTTCTTTATAAGTCTACACTTAGTTTTCAGTGGAAATGAGATACAAAACTTCAAATGTTAAGGGATTTTGCACAATACAATGTATGTTTAATTATGACTGCAAAGAACCAGGCAAGGCACTGAGCAATGAAGTCATTGTGGAATTTAGTTACTATGGCAACCATAGTGATTACAATGAGGTGGGGTTAGATGGCTCTTCCAGGTGGACCAAGAGAATGCACAAAGTGGAAGGAGTAAATTGGAAGTCCTTAAATGCACAATTCAAAATATGGATATAAAAATAAGAATGTCTCAATGAAAGCAATAATTGTTTTCTTTCTTTCCTTTTTTCTTTCTTCTTTTTTTTTTCTTTTTGTGCTGGGGATTTAACCCAGGGTCAGCACATGGTGCTAGGTACAGATTCCTTCACTTTCTTCAGCTACAGAGTGGATATGTTATCTGCACCCAAGCCAGGGAGGTTGCCTGGATCCCAGGTGGCAGGATTGGGCACATTCACCCCCATGAGAAACAGGCAAATGATGGAAAAAGGAAAAATGAATGTTATTCAGTTTGATCAAACCAAGGAGCTAGATTGCTTCTCTGCAGGTCCAAAGAAATATTTACAGTTTATAGAATAAAAATTCAGATGGTATACATGCACAGATTTAGCAAGATTATGATAGAGAACATGTCAGTGGTGCTTGGCTAGGGCAGGATGTAGTTTATTTTCAGCAGGAAGAAAGTTTCAGACATGGTGAGGACCAAGTCCACATTCTGATTATTAGTTGTTGAGTTGAGTTTCCATTTAAAAACCCAATCTCACCAGGTCCTTTATTATCATATTCCTGATGGACAGGAAAGGAGTCAAATGGATGGGGATGGAATGGTGACAGACAGATTCTAGGAGGACCTCCATGATCTCCACTCCTGGTATTCATACTCTTGTGTTACAGTTTGGATCTGAAATGTTCCCCAAAGGCTTACTTGTTGAAGACTTGGTTCCTAATGTAGCAATGTTTAGAGGTGAGATTCCTGGGAAGTGATTCAATCATTAGGATTCTAACTTTTATAACTGATGGCATTATTGAGAAGTGGTGGAAACTTTAGAAGGTGGGGCATCCTTGGAGAAAGCAGGTCACTGGGAACACACACTGGGAAGATATTTCTTGTCTTGTCCATAGTCCCTGATGTCTTTCAACCCCTTCTCCTTTACTCCCATGAGATGATCAGCTCCCCTGCACCACATTGTTCCTTCCATGATGTTTTATTTTATCATAGGCTCCAAATCAATGGAGTCAAGTGATTAAGCCTCAAACCTATAAAACTGAAACAATGAAAAAAATCTTTCCATCTTTGAATTGTTTTTCTCTGGTATTTTACTGTAGTGACAGAAAGCTGATTAACACATCTTGAGTGATTCCCTCCCATCAAGGATGGTTGGGACCCATGAGTTGCTTCTGGTATAGTTTGAATGAGTGGTGTTCCCCCAAAACTCACATGTGACATTTTGGGAAGGCTTAGGTGAAATTATTGGGTTATAATAGCTTTCACCCAATCAGTGAGTTAATTCCCTTGTAGGAATTAACTGGCAACTATAGGCTGGTAGGGTGTGGCTGGAGGAGGTGGGTTACTCGGGGGCATGCCTTTGTCTATGCTCTATCTGCATTGGAGTTTTGCTCTCTGCTCTGTTTCTCCATGCGATGCCTTGAGCTCCTTGCTTCCTGGGGCCATGCCTACCACCATGACATACAGACTCACCTTGAGCCCCAAAGAATGGAGCCTTTCTTCTGTGGACTGGGACTTCTGAAGCTGTGAGCCCCTAAATAAACCTTTTCCTCCTAAAATTATTCTTGTCAGGTCATTTAGTCACAGCAGGGAAAAAGTTGACTAAAATACTAACCAATAAAATAAGGCAGGGGGCTAAATAGGGATCATTCATATCTGATAAAGTTATATTAGAATTATTATCTGTCTTGCTGGGAGACACTCTTTCTCTAGGTAACTTTGAAGAACCATAGTGTCATGTTTGAGTTGCCATATGGAGAGGACACATGGCAAATAGCAGAGGTTCACCTAAGAATGACAACTAGCAAGAAACTAAAACCTGTAACGAATATTGCAAACAATTGCATGATTTTGGAATCATATTCTTCCCTATGTTGCTTCAGACAAGACTGTGTGCCTCCCTAACCCTTGATTTCAGTTTGTAAGATGCTGAAGCAGAGAACACAGCTAATCCACACCCAACCCCATGCCCCACAGGAGCTATAAGACAACACATTTGTGTAGTTTGAAGCCTCTAGATTTCCACTACTTATTATGCCACAACAGAAAACTAATAGAAGTATAGAATTTGGCCAAATAGAAAAGTTAAGAATTTTGAAACCCAAATTGCCCTGAATCTTTCTTGTCACCTTACCTCTCTCCCCTATCTTAGAGGGGATCAGCATTCTTCAGAAAAATGTTCCTCTAGTGACTGCATCTAAGGCAATTTCCTTTCCAGAAGGAGATGCTAATTTTTCTTAGACCCATCCCTAAGACTCTTCCTTACCTTCAGGCTAATAGTGGTTAAATCACAAAAGAATCCAGAGAAGGTCAAGTCTACATTGTTAAGATAATACAAAGACATTGGAAAAATGTATCAAGTTTTACATGCAGGGGTCAGGGTAAGCATATGTAGAAGTGAATTATAAGAAAATTAGCTTAGAATGCATAAAACTGGAGATAATATTGGACTGAAATTATTAATACATACATATTTACACAATAATAATTTGTTGGCTTATCTACCCAGAATGAAACTATCGGACCACCAATTTATGTAACTGGAGCCTGGACTCAGATAATTAGCAATTCATGATGTTGAGACGTGGAAAATTTTAAAATCTCGAAGGAGTTAAAAATCTTGAGAAGAGAATGTTGGAATGGATCTGTTATATATGAAGTGATCAGTCACTCTCTAATCAGCTTTCACAGAAGACCTGTGTTATTAATCTGGAATATACCCCAAAAGCTCATGTGTACCAGGCTTGGATGCCAACCTGTGGCACGGTTGGGAGGTGGTGGAACCTTTAAGAAGTGGAGTCTCATGGTAGGAAGTTATGACACTGGGATCATGTTCTGGAAGGGAACAGTGGAAATCCAGCTCCTTCCCATCTCTTCTTCTTTGCCTCCTGGCTACTATGACATGAAGATGTCTTCTACACATGTGTTCCTGCCATGATATACTGTGTTGTCACAGAGCCGAGCAACAGCCAAGGACTAAAACCTCTTCAACCATGAGCCAAAATAAATCTTTCTTCCTTATAAGTTATTTTTCTTAGGTAGTTTAGTCATGATAATGGAAAGCCAACTAACACCACCTGGAAGATAATCATTTCATTTAGACATAAGGAAATGTACTGGTATAGATCATACTAGTATGATTGAAACGTTCAGTGATAGCTGTTCTTTACATCCTGGTGATGACAGTGGAAGATACAAGTGGAACTAGATTTCATCTTCCCAGTGAGAATCATAGGATCTTGGAATGATAGAATATGGGTGCTATAACTAGAAAGTTGAGGAAGGGATTAGCAATTAGAATCCCTTTTTATATAAACTTTTTTATTCTGGAATAATTTTAGATTTACTGGAAAGATGCAAAGATTATAGACAGAGTTCCTATTTGCCCATCACCCAGATTCCCCTAATATTTACATCTTATGTGACAATGGTAAGCTTGTCATAGCTAAGAAAGTGACATACAATAGAATTCACCACAAACATTATTTAGGTTTCACTAGTTTTTCCTCTGTTGTTCTTTTTCTGTTCCTACACCTATCTTTGGGCCAAACTACATGTAGTGATCATGTGTCTTTGGTCTCCTTTGGTCTGTGACAGTATTATGGTCTTTTCTTGTTTTCACACCTAGACCATTTTGCAAAGTATTTTGGAATTTTGTCAAGTATTTCATAGAACATCCCTCAGTTTGGATTTGTCTGATGATTTCTCAGGATTAGAATAAGGTTAAAAGCTTTGGGAAATAATACCACAAAGGAAAAGGACCCCTGTCATTGCGATATGTCAGGGGATACCTTAGAACAACCTACTTATGACTAATGTTATTGATTTTCATAATTTGGTTCGGGTAGGATTAGTCAGATCTCTTCCCTGTCAAGATGACTTTTTCCCATATTCTATTCTTTGGGAATGAGTCACTAAGTCTAGCCCAAACTCAAGAGGAGGGAAATGAAGTTCCATTTTCTGTAAGAGAGAGTGTTTATTTATGTTAATTGAAATTCTTTTCTAAAATTTGCACCTTTTCCCACATTTATTTAATCGTTCATTCATTTAGTCAGTCATTTATCATTATAAACTCATAAATCTTTTATACTTTGTATATAATTCAGTATTTTGATCATTCATTTTATTTTTCAAAATGCTTCAGCTTTGACTATTAGGAACTCTTTCAGAATGGCACCTAGATCTTTTTGACATGAATCATCTTTTTTTCTGTTTTTAAGCCTTTCCAAAATTACTTTTGGCACTGCATGATGCTCTAAGCTCATCTTATATTTTTCTTTCACCAACTCTAGAATCTAACATTTCTACAAGGAACCCTGGTTCCTTTAACTGGAGAATGATATTAGAAACCAAGATCTGGGTGCTAAATGTCCATTAGTATAGGGTGGTTATTGCTTTTTCATCCTATCAGTGTCATAGCTACAAAATATATCCATATATATGATTGATGTACTCATGTAAGTATATTTATTTATCTTTGTGTATATATCTATAAGTATATATGTGTGTGAATGTATGTCTATACACATATATTATATATGTATATGTATATATGTATGTATATGTATGTATATATATGTTGGATGTGTGCGTGTGTGTATATGTATATATATATATATATATATATATTATCATGACTTAATTCTGATATTACAAACTCCAACCCAGTAGCTCAGGGCTTGTTCTAGACTCTTCCTTCCCCTTATTCATTAATAACTTCACACTTCACTACTAACAGTGAGAAATCTGGCTCCTATTATCCACAATTTAGTTAGTTATTTAGTTGACTACACATAACTTAAATTCAGAATTGATAATCCATATCCAAATGTAATGGAAACACCTTGTGATAACTTTCTGAATCCCAGAATGTGTAGTTCAGTTCTTTCTATTTTTAACCTTACTATACTAATCAAAACACTGTTTTTCAAAGTTAATTACCCTGTTTCCCCCATTCTTTCTAGTGAGATTTTATTATAATCATAATACAGTTTTATTTATCTAATTTTATTACTCTGTGCATAATAATAAATAGTTCAACATTCTGGACAATTTATTTTGTATTTTTATACGATTAAGTTCAATCTTCACAGTACATAGTCCATGGATTTCAGCAAAAGCACATTCATGTATCTATAATCACAATAGCATGCAAACACTTTCATTGCCCTAAATTTTCCATGTTATGTATATGTTTGACTCTTTTCCAAATCTTCCCCCAGGAGAACATGCCACCATTTGTTGGAGTTATTGTATACTAGAAAAGGAAAGCATTTACATCTTAATTCTCAGATCCCTGGAAAGTACCTCATTCAGAGTATGTGCAATGTGTAAAAGAGGTGAAATAATGTATATGATACAATCACTTATAAGAAAATGGGCTTGGTAGTAAAGGATCCTAGTGTTTTTTATAAGGCAGATAAAATATATAGCCATGGCTAGGTGTTCATGGGCAATTGGTTCTGGGATTCCCTTGGATACCCAAATCAGAGGATGTTCAAATACCTTATACAAAATAGTACAGTATTTGGAGATAACATATAAACATCCTCTGTTATACTTCAAATCATCTCCAAATGAATTATAATACCTAATAAAATGTCAATGCTTTGTAACTGTTTCCTGTATTTTATTGTTTAAGGGATAATAACAAGAAAATGTCTATATAAAACACAGATAAACACAGATGCATATGGGGAGTATTTCTGTATGACGTTGGATGTGGAGGGTTGACTGTTGAGCTGAGTCATGCTGCATTTCCCGCTTCAGGATGAAGAGGATACACAGATCAAGAAGCAGGTGACCTATTATTCCTCTATTGTAAAAGTCAGACCAGAGGTGCTGGTTAAAAAAGAGTTTTGACTAAGATGGGATAGAAAGGTCTTAATACAAACATTTAAATGAAAGATCCAGTATAGCCAGGGTTATAATTTTAAGTAATTTAACATCTAGTATATATGATAATGAATATTTCCATGTAGGAGATAATATTCCTATTTAAATTTGTAGATGTATGTTTAGTAATTCCTGTGGTGATCAGTATAGTTATGCCACATGTGATCTTATGAAATAGGTATTTTATCTTCCATTCACTTCCTGTCATATAAATTTGCAAATATTTGGTGATTCATCTTTTCATGTGTTAATGAGTTGACTGATGGCCAGCAGTCCCCAGATAGCTTCAAGATGGGGGATAGAAAGACCAAGGCATCATTTCAATGTGGGGACTTTCAAAGCCACCCCAGATTTCAGGAAGAGGAGAGGGACTGAAGATTATATTGATCACCAGTGGCCAATGTCTTAATTATTTATGCCTATGTAATGAAAACTTCATAAAACCCAAAAGGAAAAAATTGGAGAGCTTTTGGACAGCTGAACACAGAGGTTTCTGCAGGAGAGTGTACCAGGAGAGAACATGGAAACTCTACACCCTTCCCTCATACTTTTCCCTATGCATTTTTTGCTATATGTCTTTTGTAATGTCCTCCTTAATAAAATAATACATGTGTTTCCTTGAGTTTTGAGAGCAAGTGTTGTAAATTAATCAAACCTGAGGAGAGCCAAACAGGAACCCTGGTTTATAACTCTGGACTTATGACCTTGGTTTAAAAGTCATTCAGAAGCATACCTAAGGCTTACAATTGGCATCTGACATGGGAGGGGTTAATCTTGGCAACTGAGCCCACATACTATGGGCTCTACCTTTCTCCAGGTAGATAATGTCAAAATTTTATTTGAGGAACACTTCACTGATGTCCACCACAGAATTGCTTTCTTGCTTGTTGTGTGTGGAAAAACCCTGCAGCATTTTGGTGTCAAAAGAGTGTTGTGAGAGTTTCTTGGGTCAAACTGAGTTCATACTCAACTGAATTTCTTACTCTGTTATGCTTTTTGTATCATCCTGGATAGCACTGTTGCTTAATCATAGAGTTAAAACAAAAGATTGCTGCATTTGACAAAGCTATTATTGTTTTCTCCAGTGACCCTACAAGATGATGGAAATTCCTTATGTTTATATTCCATTTGTGTATGTTTTATTTCCTTCCTAAGAGTTGCACACACATTACTTTACTAGAGCTGCAAGAGCCCCTTCAGAACTGGAGGTGCTGCCCAACTGTGATTCTCCTCTTTTTTGGAGAGAATAGGGTGTTCACATACATTGTTCATCATGAGACTTTGAGCAGAGCCCACATTCTGCTAGCATGGTTGCTAAATGTTCAGACACACTCTGCTGCTTCCTCAATGGTCATACTAGTGCAAAGACATTTGAGTACACAAGGAAACAGTACATATCACTTCCGGGTATAACATTTAGTCTGCAATGTGATTGGTGAGGATACATCTAACTTGCCAAATTCACTGAAATGGATCTCTCTATATGAGATATTTCTTTAGCTTAGAAGGTGCAGTTTTCTCTGAATCTCAAAATATAGCATGCTCACTCTATTCTCAGACATGTAGTAAAAGTGCCAACCCTGATCTAATGCAAGGCAATTTAAAGGAAAGTCACCTGCCATTAATAAAATAGATGATTTACTCTCTTATTTTTAGCATTGGTAACTATGGCAGTGCATCTTGATTCCTGTAGAATGTTATTTCCAAAATAATTTCTTAAGGCTATTTATATTTAGTACATTTTGCAGAATGCAATTTTGTACCGTAGTCCTTTTAAAGAATGAATACTTATTTTAGAATCCTTAATAAGTGCTCAGAAGGCCAAAGTCTAGAAATTAGGAGAGTGCTCATAAAACTATGAACCCATCTTTCAACAACCAGCAAAACTCTCAATTGGATGCATCAGAATCTCCTGGGAGCTTTTTTAAAAATGCTGATGCCTGGGCCTTTATTGTATCACAATATCTGAAGTGGGGAGAGGAAGCCGTGTATATTTTCTCCAAGCTCCCTGGATGATTCTGCACTTAGCTTCTACTCAATAAAATAAATCCAGAAATTAAATTAAGGTTTAACACCCAAAGGCCCTTGCCAATTTTTCATGAGGATACCACTGTTTTAATGTCTTCTATTAGAAAATGAAGGGAGACCAAGAACTTGGCATTCTCTGACAAGTAATTACCTTCCATAGAGAAGATAAGGTTGTCACTAGCTGGAAGGTGATGAAGTAGAGGCAAGGGGTATCATGCCACTCTGAGGGAGGCTTCATATCTGAGTTCATCTCAGTCCCTCTGCTGTAAGCAGATTGTCTTTCTGAAAATAGCACCATCAAATGAGATACCTTGACCAGAAAAAAAGAGACTGAAATGCTTTCTCAGCATGACTATTTTCCCATACATTTATTGGTTTCTATTATCAACTATAAATCAAGTTTGATTTAGAACTACATTCTGCTTATATCAGGATTTTCAGTTATTCAATCAGAATTTTTTAAAATGGCTTTATAAAATAAAAAGTTAAGAATTCAGAAAGTGTATTTCTGGGTACTTAAAGCAATTTTTCTTACATCTTTATTTCTACATGTTTATGTGTAGAGATGAAAAGTATTTTTGCCAGTTCAAAAATCCATAGAATGATTTCTAACTATAACCACTGAAATATCAGAAAATGCAGTAACTATTGGATTAGATGAGACTGTCAATGAAAACTTGTGCTTCGAGTAAAACAAACTGTCAAGTAGCAAGATTGACAGCTTTCTTAACAGGGGCTTCCACATATATTACTGTGCTTGTGCATTTTGAATTGCAACCTTGTCAAAAGATACCCTGAGACAATTGATTGTTTCTGATTCACCTAAAATAGGAATACAGTTGCCAGCATGCATCAAATAGAAAAGTGGAGTTCAGTCCAACCAGCAGTAGTTACTATGCTATGTTCTGTAATGTCCATACCAAGGAGAATTTACCCAGAAACTGTTGAGCTGTTGTCCTACGAGAGACAAGAGTCAATCTCAGATAAAAAGATTAGTGTTTTGAAATAATTACTTGGTCTCGAATTAAGAGGCTATGGTTATAACCTGATATCTACCATAATCTCACTAGATTTTTAAACTAGGATTTATTTTGTTTTTAATGCAGTAAGTTCAAAAAAGGAGTAGCACTACCCTATTTGGCTTTAGACAATGCTGTGGAGCAGAGTTCTGAGGGCAGCTAGCACAAGTCCCACTTCAGCGAGAATGTCTAAAAATTATATCCACCAAGTATTTATGGACTGAGCATGTGCTCTTCACAGAAAGCATGGCCATTAAGAATTGTCGCTTTATACTTCTAATAAATTTGAAAAAAAAAAATAAAATTTCAAAATCAGAAAAAAAAAAAGAATTGAAATGAAAGGGGTTGGGGATGTAGCTTAGTGGTTACTTGCCTGACATGTGTGAGACCCTGGGTTCCATTTCCAGTACTGAAAACAAAACAAAACAACAATAACAAAAAAAAAAATAAAAGCAACCAATCAACCAAACAAACAAACAAAACCAAATTTGACTGTCAGATATTCTTGTTAGTTCTCTAAGAAGAAAAACACTTGGAAATACTACAGGTGTTAGAGAATAGGTGACAGTAGGCAACCCAAAAATAAATGAAAGAAATAACTTTTATTTATTAAAATACTATCTATTAATAGAAAACATAACAGTAATAATAGCAGGTTGTAAAAGTTAGACTTTGATATGTGCAGATTTATTGTTTTATGCTTTATGATATAAACTGAAAATGCAGACTGATAGCAAGGAGCAAAACCAGAGTTGTTTATGTTCCCAAATGGTTAAGACTGCTTATTTTATAAAATAATAGAGATGATGATGATAAATAGGATTTATTAGCCACATAAAATGTATAGATGCTGTTCTAAGAACATTACTGGGGTGACTTTCATTTGTTCTTCATAAAAGTATGAGGTAGATATTGGAATGTTTCCAATTTACAGGTGTATGAGACTCAGGGACATTAAATATCTTACCCAAGGACATATAACGAGGAATGGTAGGGACAAGGATAACACCCAGGTGGGAACTCTAAATGGAAGTTTCTCTAATACCTGCTTTGTAAGAACACAACAAAATGCTACAAAGTGCTCTAAATCACTAGTAATCAGAGAAATGCAAATGAAAACTATGTTAAGATATCACCTCATGCCAGTCAGATTGGCAAAAATGAAGAAAATAAATAATAATAGATGATGGAGGGGCTGTGGAGAGATAGGCACACTAACACACTGTTGGTGGAACTGCAGACTGGTACAGCCCCTCTGGAAAGCAGTGCGGAGAATCCTCAAAAAACGAGGGATAAGCCCTCCATATGATCCTGCTATTCCTCTCCTGGGTATTTTTCCAGGGGATTTAGAATCAGCACACTTCAGAGACACGGTGAAATCAAAGTTCATAGCAGCTCAATTTACAATAGTTAAATTATGGAAATAACCCAAATGAATGGATCCAAAAACATATGTACCATGGAGTTTTACTCAGCAATTAGAAACAATGATATTGCAGCCTTTGAAGGTAAATGGATGGCTATGGATGAAATTATGTTGAGTGAAATCAGCTTAACCCAGAGAATCAAGGGTTGAATGTCTTCACTCATCTGTGGAGGCGGAATCTAGACCCTGGCCTTTGAGAAAGGAGGTCTGGTATCATGTTTTAAATCCGGATAAAGTGTAATGCCATACAACCTAATACATTTTTAGAGATGTTTTGGGAAAGGGGGAGGGATAAGGGTGAATAATTGGGGGTGCTCTTGAGGGTAAATCTAAGTTTCAGAATCTATCTATCTATATATATTATATTATTTCGTTAGAAGCTTGTGTGATTGTTCAACAAATAAATTTCTGAATAAAAAAACAACAAAATGCTACAAATAAATATATAGCAAATATATTGTAAAATAGTTATGTTCTATACTGCTTCTCAAAAATGTTGCAAAATTCTACACACAAACTTTTCATGTATACTCTAAAATTGGTCATTTTTTAATGTTATTCAACAAACTGGCATTTTCTTTAATGTACGACTGGCACATTTTCTGAGAACACCTGGCTACTCATCCTCTCTCCTTCTTTCACCTGCCCTCCTGTTACACAGCTGTCTACATGTGTATTGTTAGGCAAAGACAAATAGCCCCTGGAAATTGAGCATTTTTCCTGACAAATGTCCTTCTTGCTATATTTAAACCATGGTCATTACTGGTCATAGAATCTGGTATTCTACCAAATGCCTTAATACAGGACCCAATGTGTATGAATAATTCAAAGTATTTCTCTTTTGTCCACATTTCAGGTGACATTTTCCATGTGTTTTACTTATAGGGACAAGGTTCAGGCTTTGTGGAAATTCTCTCCTCTTATCCAAATTGAAAAGTACTGCAGATTCTGTTATTCCCATCATTGTTCTGGGTTCACAGTGTGAGGTGACAGGATCATGTTCCCAAGATCGGAAGAAAGTTTGGCCACTCGTATGTACCCCAAGCTGTGAAGTAAACTGGAGATCTTTACACACTCAAGGCAACAGATCAAAGATCTGAGGGAGCAAATTGTAGGCTACGTTTTAGCATTGCTTTCCTAGGAGTTTAAGTTAGAAATGGAAGTCAAGCTTCAAAGAGAAGAACGCTATCTGATTTGTGCAATTGTGAGATAACTGCAGAACCTAGGAAGAAGTGATGTAGACTTGAGGAAAGCATTTTAGAGGGTTATTATTTTGGCCTAGAATAAGATCATCTGGAAAGTTTAAACCAGAGAAGGTCATGGTGTGGCTGGAACATGGTGATTGACTCAATATGTGTGATCAAAGATGAAGATTGACTTGGGGGTAGATTTGATAACTGAGCGGAAGATGTTGGTGCTGAATAAGGACAGAAATATAGGAATGTGAAGTGTTTGAGAAAAAAACAATATAACATAAAGGCTCTAGTTTAGGATATGATAAAGCATTTGCAAGATGCTGAGAAGAACATGAAATACTGTGTGAGATTCAGAAAGTCAAAGTTAGAAAAATTAGAATCACGGATGAAGACACTAGGAAAATTTGTTAGGCTAATTATACATTACTTCCTAAAGATGACATCCAGGATCAGACCATCAGCATGTACATGGAAGCAAGAAAGACAGAGAAGAGAGAGAGAGAGAGAGAGAGAGAGAGCGGTTGTAAAATAATGGCCTGAGCAGTTGGAAGAAAGCCAGAAGAGTAACATTAAAATCAAGAGGAGTCTTCCAATTAAGGCTCACACACCTGAAGCACTTGGATAATAATAAAATAACAATGGAAAAACTGAAATTGGGTGACTTTTCTGGAATGCACTAGAAAACTGAGGTCACCAAGAAAGTAACTACTTCTAAGTCAGGAGAATCTGTCACATCCAGAAAGACACAGAATCAAGATTTGTCTACCTGGAGCAGAAGGCGTTGATACCATAAGTGGGTTAGGAATACAAACAGTCATTGTGATGCTTCCTGGTTACTAAGAGACCCCTGGGACTTCAGGAGCACATCGCTCTCTTATTTCCAGCTGTACTCTATGGAACAGTCCATTTCTGTTCAGGAAAGGGACCTTCTCTGTCCTTCTTTCTGTAGACATGTATATTGATATGCCTATAAATTTTTATTAAAGTATATCTTTTAAAAATAGAATCTTTCAATGTATATTGTTTATAACCTGATTATTTCCATTTACTATCTTATAAAAATATTTTACTGTCTCAAACATATATGTATATTATATATATATATATATACATACATACATATATATTCATACTATTTAACATTGTCTAGTATAAATATTTTTAACATATCTTTTTGGTTGGATATTTAAGTTTAGGACATTTTTTTCTCAATATTTATAAAGGAAAAATAATGCTCCTTGGAGTTCTTAGGTTCTCATCACATTTTGTTTTTTATTTCTCTATAAAAATGATAATACATTCAAAATTTCATCTAAAATTGTTAATATGACTATTAATATGATTTGCTTTCCATATGCGCTGGGTGAGATAACAGTATAGGTCATTAATTATCACTGGCACTAGGCAATTTGAATAGCTTCTGTTCAGCTTACTCTGCAGTCTTTTTCCATTGAGTTCAGCATGAATACTGAAAAAAAAGAAAGGACTCCTCTGAATTCTGAGATTTAAAGTTTTGTGGTTTTAATAGAGTACCTGCAGATTTAAGAGTTTTCACTTGTGAGAGAAATTATATGCAGAAGTTAATTTTGAATCTGTTGAGAGAGTTTCAAAAAACAAAATATCAAATGTCAAGCCAGAATTTTGCTATCGCATTAAAAATAATGCAATTTGTTGCTTATGATGTGGTTTCAATGGCAGGTACTGTTTTCACATAATTGAATCCTTTGAAAGAAACAGATATGTACAAAGGAGGACATTTTAGAACTAAATATATAACTTTGATTTTTTGCTTAGTTTTTCATAGTGCTATTCAGTTTCAGCTCGCCAATGCCACATTGTAGATTTTCTTGGTATTGTCTTTAGGTTGTCAAACCAAATCAACAATCAATCAATGTCTTTATCTTCCCAAACAAGATAGGCATCTTAAAGTGATACCATTCCTCTACCTGTGCTCTGCCTCCCTAATGTTATTATCTGGCATTTTATTGCTAGTGTTATGTTTTAAAGCTGAAACACAACTTGTTTAGGCAAAAATATTTTCAAAAGCCCATTCACTAAAATTATTTTGCAATGGGTAATTTGGGTTGTCAACTTGATTGCACTGAGGGATGCCTGGGAGTCAGACTTCTGGGTAGGTATATGAAGGTGTTTTTTAGAGATGATTGGCATATGCTACAGCAAACTGAGGGGAAGATTTGTCCTGAGTGTGAGTGGCACTATCCAATAAGTTGGGGGAAAAAAAGAAGAAGGAGAAAACCACAGATGCAAGCTCCATTTGTCAGAGGACATGTCTATTGTTGCTTCCATTGCACAAAGACGGCAGACTCCATCTCTTTCATTTTTTTCAATGTGGACTCTGACCAGCGATTCTGCAGGGAGTTTCCAGGTCTTAAGTGTTGAACTGGATCTGCATCATTGATCCCTTTTGTTTTGAGGCTCCACCTCCTCAGACTGAACAGCTACTGTTTCCTGTGGCTCTACAGCCTGCAGATAGCCATTGTGATACGATCTAGTTTCTGATTGTGTAAGCCAATCTAATAGATCCCCTTTTATAATTTTATTCTTACCACTTTCCAGGTTATCTTTTTCTTTCTGGTAACTTTTAGAAGCTTTTGATGCTTTAAAAAAATCACTCTGGGAAATTACCAAGTATTTAACAAAATTGTATTTTTATATGACAAGAATACAGAAAAATTTAGAGAATATTAATAAATAATATACAGTCAGGATAAGGTTTAACACTTCATGCCACATTTATGTAAGATTACCCAGCAGAAGAAAAAGAAAATTGTCAAATCCAGAAACATAACATATCAGGGATCAATAAATCAGTAAAGAGGAATTACCTCAACCTGTTAAAGAACATGTACAAAATAACTTAAAGTGAGCATTATACTTAACGTTGAAAACTACTTTCCCCTTAGAACTAGAAGTTCTAGATAGTTCAATTAGTCAAGAAAAAGAAATAAAAGGCACACAGATTGGAAAAGAAAAGATAAAACTGCCTCTACTTCTTTTCTTTCTGATCTTGCAACAGTGCTGGGGATTAAACTCAAGGCCTTGCAACTTCTGGACAAGCACTGTACCACTGAGCTATACCCACAGCCCTACCTCTATTTCTGATGACACATTGCTGTATATAGAAAATCATAAGGTATCTACAAAAAAGTCCAAAACGAACAGATTTTAAAAAACCTCCTAGTGCTATTAAGTGTTTCCAGCATGTCATAGGACACCAGATCAGCACACAAAGCCAATCACTGTGTACACATTAACAAGGAACATCTGGAAACCCAAATTAAAACACAATACCATTCACAGTACTTCCAAATTACATTCTATACATAGGTATGCACTTGACAAAGCATGTGTAAGATTTGTGCAATGAAAATCACAAAATGAGGATAGAATAAATCAAAGACTTTACATGAACATAGAACCTGTGTTTATGGACTGAAAGACTCAGCATAATGGAGAGGTCACTTCTCACCAAATTGATCAATAGGTATCACATAAGCTGTCAAAACCTTGTAAAGACTTTTTTGTAGATATAGACAAACATTCTGATATTTTTAACAGACCACAGAATAGCAAAAGAAATCTTGGTAAAGAAAAATAAAGTGTTAAAAATCACTCTTCCTTATGTAAAACTGGTTATATAGCTCTACTCTGGACATTGTGGAAAGATAGACACACAGAAAATGATAAAATAGCAACCCTAGAAATGGACTCACATAAGTATGCTCACTTAATTTTTGATGAAGGCACAAAAGAAATTTGGTTAAGTAAGGACAGGCTTTTCAACCAATGGCCCTTGATCAACTAGACATCCATAGGCAAAAAGTGACACTCAATCTAACCTTATAACTTACATAGTAACTAATTCAAAATAAACCACAGACAAATTTAAAACACTGAACTATAAAGTTTTGTGGGGGAGACAGAAGAAAATCTTAGGATTATAAGAGTAGATAAATGGAACTCTCAGATCACGACACAAAAGCACTGACCATAAGAAAATCAATAAACTGGACCTCATTTAAGTTGTAATTTTTGCTCTGCGTCACCCCATGTGAGGGGATTAAAAGACAAGCTACACACTGAAGAAAATCTTTGCAAACCATGTGTCTGACAAAGGACTACTATCTAGAACATGCCAAGAGTTATTAAAATGCAAAGGTAATACAAAAAAGCTAATTAAAAGTGAGCAAAAGACATTAAGATATTTCTGAATGAATGCATCAAAATTACCCTTCACATGGTCACAAATGACTTAAGACTATGAAATAGTTTGGATGCTAAGTTCCTCAAAGGCTTGTATGTTAAAGGCTTGGTCCTTAGGGTTATGATATTGGGAAGTGGTGTAACCTTTAGGTTACATTGGAAGTGTTTGGGTCATTGAGTGTATGCCGTTGATAGCAATTTGGGACTCTGGCCCTTTCTTTCTTCTCTTTGCTCTCTGGTTTAATATTTAGGCTGTTTATTTTGCCTCACTCTTGCCATGATGCACTCATCTCAGCACAGGTCCAAAACAATAGTGCCAATCAATCCTGGACTGGAACCTCAAAACTATGACTCAAAATACACCTTTTCTCTTTATAACTTAATTATCTCAAGTGTTTTATTATAGTTGTAAAAAGCTAACACACTTTATTGAAGAATCTGATACCTATAAATAAACCTGTAGATGAATATAACTTTATTTGTAATCAACAAAAAATGGAATTGATCTATACTTCCCTCAACAAGTAAATGGATAAACAAATTGTTCTTCAACCATACTGTGGAATAATACTCCAGAAATAAGGACTAAACTATTGATACATGTTACAACTTGGATGAATCTCAATAAGCTTCTTGGGGTGGGGAAGCTAATCCCCAAAGTTACCTACTGGATTTTGCCAATTATATAAGATTAATTTAAATGACAAAATTTTAGAAATAGGAAGAGATTAGTGGTTACCACAGCACTGGAAGAAGAAAGTGGCTGTAGTTGTATAGAATGGAATACAAAGGGTCTTTGTGGTGTAGAACTGTTCAATATGGTCAATATATTTACTCTTGTAGTATATACCGAACCTCCTCAAGTGATTAAGTTGTGTAAAACCCAGTAAACATATACATATGCACAGGTAAATGAACATATGTAATTCATTCAAGAAACTGGGGAAGTCTGGATAAGATTAGTGGATTGAACCAGTGTCACCATCCTGATCTGAAATTATTATTTTGCAAAATTTTTTTGGGGGGGAGAGCAGAATGTACAAAACATCTCTGTGTATTATTTCTATAGCTGCACAAGGATCCACAATTATCACAGGAAATTTTTCAATTAAAAAAGTATTGGTCGAATTCATCCAAGAAATAGCAACTTATTTCAAGTAAAGAGCTTTACCTTATGGCCATGCTAAAAAGGAACCTTGAGTTAGTCAGCTTTCAAGATGGAAACCATTTGTCATTTTCTAGTCGTGATATATAATACCCTATAGACTAAATACCACACACTGAGCTACATTTTGCTTTTGGGAAATGTCATTTCATTCATATGAGTTAAATGCTGAAGATATATAGTTATTTTTTCTTCCCAAGACAGTCTAAAGTATGCCTGGGGAAAGTTAATATAAGAGTGAACATATATGGGAGATATGGGCACATATATGGGAGACTCATGTGCACTTAATTCATTCAAGAATCAAAAACTTAGAAAACTAGATCTTAGGGCAGTTTTACTTTTAAAGTTTTGAGGACCCTCCATAGTGATCTATTTTAATGTATATTTTAAGAATATACCTTCTTGGGAAATTGACACAAGAGGTGGGAGCAGCCTTCCACGGAATTGAACCTGTTAACCAATTTTAATGCCTCATTGTAAGCCTTAAATACAAGTATTAAACACACCTCAGAAACAAAGACTTGCCAATCTAAAGCTTACAGTAATCCTGTAGAAGAGGAGTTAGTGATTGTTGAGGTAAAGACATCCCCCCTACCCTGGAATTAAGGATGGGAATGGAGAATATAATGTTAAGTGAAATTAGCCAAATTCAGAAACTCAAAAATTGAATGTTTTTTCTCATATGTGGAAGCTAGAGTGAAGTAAAGGAAAGGGGAAGGGAAGGATAAGATTACACAAAGAACCTACCAAATACAAATTAATGGAGGAGATAAAAAAGACTAGAAGTGTACAGGAAAAAGAAGGGGAGAAGAGAGGAATAAAAGGAGGGAAAAGGAGATAAAAATGTAATTTTGCACCTCTAAGATACTAATTCTCATGCAATCATTAAAAAATGGAAAAAAAAACAAAAAAAAATAAAGGAGGATCAGTAGAAGAAAGGAAACAGGGGTGGAAGGAGGTGAGGGAAGAGTAGGGAGGGATTTTGTTTAAATTATATCATGTGCATGTATGAATACATAACAACAAATTACTTCATTATGTACAACAATAATACATCAATTAAAAAATGTGGAAAAAGAAGAAATCATAATATGAGAATGGGTCCAGGTTGGAGGGAAGATGCTATTACTGTTCCCCATATTTTCATTATGTCCCAAATGTCTT
>PVKS010023928.1:0-31712 GCA_004027875.1 Aplodontia rufa | reverse complement strand
GGAGTGGTTGTGCCAACTTTCCGTCCCGCCAACAATGTGTGAGTGCACCCTTTCCCCACATCCTCACCAGCATTTATTACCTGTATTCTTGATGACTGCCATTCTGACTGCAGTGAGATGAAATCTGTTTTATTTTGCATTTCTCTGAGGGCTAGAGATTTTGAACGTTTTTCATGTATTTGTTGGCCATTTGTATTTTCTTCATTTCAGAACTGTCTGTTCTTTTGCCCATTTATTGATTGGGTTATTTGTTTTTTGGTGTTAAGGTTTTTGAGCTCCTCATATATCCTGGATATCAGTGCCCTGTCTGAGAAGGATGTGGTGAGGATTTTTCTCCCATTCTTTAGGTTCTATCTTCATGCTCTTGTTTTCTTTGCTCTGAAGAAGCTTTTTATTCGATATCATCCCTTTACTGATTTTTTCTTTTACTTCTTTGCTTTTGGGGTCTTGTGAGGAAGTCGGTTCCTGAGCTGACGTCTTGGAGTGTTGGAGCCACATTTTCAGGTGCAGGGTTTCTGGCCTCATTCCTAGGTCTTTGATCCACTTTCAGTTTTGTGCAGGGTGAGAGATAGGGGTTAAATTTCATTCTACTATGTGCAGATTTCCAGTTTTTCCAGGTGTTGTGTTATTAATAATATCTTTATAAGAAAGTAGAAAATAGCCTGCTTCTCTATTATTACCTTTATTTGAATTGGTTCTTAACGTACCTTAGTTTTTAAAGCCCAAAGTGGAAAATGATGAGAGGAAGTTAAATTGGTTCAGATGTTTCCTTAGTTTCCCCTTGGCATCTTGTTTAAAGCTGCAAAAGCAATTCAGGAGTCCACCTTAGCCCTTCCCCGAGCCAGAAGCCCCTGGTCTCTTGGGCATGAGTGACACGCAGTCGTGAGGTCCTGGCTATGATGGGTGCATGCTTAGAGAAAGACATGCAGTGTCTCTTGAAGCAGCCCCCAGCCCTTGCCATTACTCCTCAGTTAACGAAGCATCACTCAGGCACATGCAGAAATCTCTTTTGCCGCCACTGCTCCCTTGTGGGATGAATAAGTTCCATATGCATAGTTCCCCACTCTTCCCCCAGATAAAGTAATACTTCCTCTTTCCCTGTCTGATTACTAGAAGCTGCTGAGCAAGTGTCCCCTTGCTCGCAGCCAGCAGGATTTGTATCTGTCAGTCGCATGCCTTCCCAGCATGGCTTTGCAGACTTCAGTACGGTCCAAACTTTCTACAGATCTTCATGTTCATGAAATCAGAAAACTGAGATAAGACTCCAGTTCCAGTCCTTTCTAGCCAAGTGCCATTGGCAAGGCTACGTAAGCTTTAGTTTCCTCATTTAAAAACTGGAGTCTAAAAGTGCGTACCCTACAGGGTGGTTTTGAGGTTTTATGAGATAATACGGTGTCGCTGCCCTCCAGCTGGAGAGGTGGGCAGGGTGTAAAGCCAGTTGAAGATTAGGAAAAAGGTCCAAACCAAAGAGGGTCGAAATTGACTGGTATTGGAAAAGGTTGCTGGAGAATTAGTAAATCTGTGTTTAGGGATTGTGTTACAGGAAAATTTAAGCATAGGAGATCTCTCAGCAAATTGAGAATCTTGGGGTCAGGAGATGACAGCAACAGAAATGGCTGTCCTCCCCCACCCAGCTCACCAAGTGGACTGGCAAGAGGAAGTGCAGCCTAGTAGTAGTGTTGGTTAATTCTAAGTATAAATTAAGTGGAAAGTTAATTTTCTCTTTTGTTGCTGAACTAAAATGAATGTCCCCCTCTCTCATATGAAGCTAATATTTTTGCTGTTTTAGATTTATTACTTGAAAGACACTTACTGTTCTTGGTTTTAGTACTGAATGAGCTGCACGATTATATTAATCTCATCTCCACCACCATATCCATTTCTCAGAAACAGCAAGATTGAGTTCCCCTCCTCAGAGAGCGGCTCTTAAGAACAAGATGAGTTTCCTACCCATGCCACAGATGTAACTGAGATCGTTTTTCTGTACTCTGCGCTGCTCATGTGAAACCTGCCCTGTGGTTCTTCTGCAGGAGTTGCCCTTAGTGATTATCTTCCTGGATAATCACTAAGTGAGGGTGTCCCCCTACTCTGATAAAAGGTGGTGGCATTGCCACACTACTGACTGACAGTGTCCTTCCTCTTCAGGGCCATCTATAAAATTCTGATTCTCACCAACCCCAAATGGCAAGATCAGCAGGGCGCCTGCTCACCACTGTCTGCTGAACAGGTCCCTCTGTTCTATACCATTTGCCTCTTGACCACCTGGGACAGCACCGCTGCCACCCAGTGTGAGCCTCTGCCCCAGCCTTTCCTGCGCACAACGCTAAGTGTGCAGGGTCACGTGCTGCCTCCTGAGCTGCTGCCTTGACGTGAGCCCCCACTTCCCAGAACAGAGCCCACCCCTGCAGGTGGTGCCAGCCTGCCCTTACGGTAAAACACAAGCCTGAGTGCTGCATGGACCCAAGTGCACGACTCAGATTGTACCCTCCCAGCTTCGCTGGTGCTGCTTGCTGACTCCCATCTTCAAGGAATGGATCTCCTGCCTTTTCTCCCGGATATTCAATATTCCCGGCATCCATCCACTTTGCCGTTGCAGTATCTGAAAATATCTGGTTCCAGGTCACAAACCTTAGCTCAGAGTTCCCACTGAAAAGCCAGAGACATCCTTATGAACCGGTCAGAAAGTTAAGCATGATACTTGAGGAAGTAGCGAAATGGCTGTGAATGATGTAATGGCTTTGCAATGCGCAAGTGCATTCATGACTTTTGTCTCTGGGGAAGTGAGAAAAGAGCCCCCACCTCAGCCAGCTCCCACCGATCAGCTCAGCTCGGCACAAAGTCCAATTAGGGCTGCTCTTGGAGGGGCAGGGATTGCACTCAGTGGTGTGGCCACTGCTCCCCCGGGAGCAGGGCTGTCGGAAGGCGCTGTCCAGATGGTGTCTCCCTGGCTCTTCTGAACTGGAGAAGCCCCTCTTGTGAATTGAACCTGGGATTTCCTTGCCCCTTGATTGCTATTCCAGACCCTCTTCCTGTGAGTGGGTCTGTGGTCTCTGGGCAAAGCTTTCACAGCTCCCTGGAGAACAGTGGTGTCTGCAAGATGTGTTTGGTTCCCGTGTTGGCGGGGCCTCTCGTAAATTTCATGACATCAGGAACTGAGCAGCTTTGAAACTCCAGCTGCTGGCGAGTGTGTGGTAGGAGGGCTGTTCCCCAAACCGGAACATGTGCTTTTCCTATCAGAGTGCTAATCAGACCTGGTGCCGGGAGGAGAGGGACTGCTCTGGAGGTGCGGCTGCCAGCTCCACCCTCCACTTGAATGGGTGACCTTCTTTGGACAGTCCCTGGTGGCCTTTTCTTCCCTAGGCCTCACCTTGATATTTTCTTGAGTTTTTAGGAAGAAGAGAAAAAAATATATATAAATATCAAGAGGGAGAGAAGGGAAAGAGAAGCAGGGAGAGAGAGGAAAAAGTAACTCCCAGACACGGAGAGGCTGACTCCTGCTGGGGAAGATGTTGGAATCTAGGGGTTTCCTTGTTATTTTATAAAATAACTAGAGGCAGTTGTACCCCTCAATGAGATGATCCCCAAAGTTACTTAGCAAATCCTCCCTCTAGAGGGCACTTACCAAACCTCAGCGCCTGAGATGAGGTAAGGAAGGCATCTGGCACACAGTGAGCACTCAATGGCACCCCTCACCTTCTCCCAAGCTGCTTTCCCCAACTAGTCCTGCCTGTCGAGCAGATCCTGCTGGTATCCAAAATAAACACCTCTACAGCCCCCAGTTAAGATCAACAATTTTTCCGCCCTCACTCACTGCAGGCCTCACACTAAGCACAGGTGTATTAGTCCATTTTCTGTTGCTATAACAAAATTCCTGGGACTGATGCTTTATAACAAAAAAAGGCTTACTTAGCTCACTAATCTGGAAGTTTGAGAGCTTGATACTGACATCTGCTCAGCTCTGGGGAGGGCTTTCTGGCTACGTAACAATATGGTTTTATGGCATCATGGTAGAGACACATAGAGGAAAGGGTTGCATGACAGGACAGGAAGCCAGAGAGATGAAGGATTGCTCCTTTTTTCCTACCACTCCTGTGGGAAATAACCAGGGTCCCACCAGAATTTCATTAATCCCTTCTGAAGGCAGTGTTCCCAGTGACCTGATCACCTTCCGCTAGGCCCCACCTCTGAAACGTTCCACATCTCCCAACGCTGCCACATGGGAGCCAAGACTCCAGCACATGTCCCTTTGGAGGGGGACACACCCAGGCCATATCCAAACCCTCAGCAACTGGGCTTAAGTACATTAGCTCACAAACTAGCACAGCAACCACAAGCTCCAGTGTGCCCCTGTGCCTCCAGTTGGCTCACCCTGGGCACTGGATGTCTGAGGAGTTCCCAGGAGAGAGGACCTCAGGATTCAGGATCACGTAGAGGTTTATTTAGGGAAGCAGAGGTACATTCAGGGGAGACTGTGAGCTCAAGAGTGAGCAGCTTTGGGGGTAAAACAAGAAGTTCACATTCAGGGAGAACACAGGCTCTCTCCAGAGGAAGAGACGGCGACCGGTTCATGTGGCTGTCCTTCTAGAGGGACAGTTGCTAGGGGCTGGCCTAGAGGCAGGGCTACATAATTTTGTCCAGTTTTCCCTCCACTTGGACATTGCACTTGTGTTACAGGGGCATGGGTCAAGGGTGCAGGCCAGGTTGCCTGGGAGTTGCAGCAGTTCATGGGCACTTCCCTTTCTCAGTCTATCTTTTGTGTATCCCCAAATTACTGTTTCCCCTTGAGGATGCACAGTGAGAGCAGAGTGGCTTGCTGTGTGGCCTGCTTCTCCCTGTCCACTTACTTCTCATCCCTCATTTGAAAACCTGTGATAAGTTCCTGTATTGCCCGTGTCAGTGGAAACAGGACCTGTCTGTGCTTATATACTGGACTCAACAAAAGAGAAACCATAGCATATGATTCATATGCAGCATGGACTCAGTATGGTTCTTGTAAAGCAGTGGATTAAAGAGGGTTTTATTATGTACTGGTATTTTCAGAACATTTCAAAAAATATTTTTGTAATTAAACATTTTTTTCTAATTTTTAATGACTGTGATGATCGTTTATCCTTGAACTCCCCCTTGTCCTGTGTCCTTTGGTCTAAGGCAGACAGGTGGAATCAGAGAGGACCAGGAGCCTGCTGCACTGTAAGCACCAGACGCCTGGTTTTTACCCTGGTCTCTGAATGCACAGAGAAAGACCACCAGGTGTCCCCTGCCATCACCGTGATTTTTGCATGGAGTTTCTTTTTAGCTTGGACCCTTTGGGCTGCTGCCTTAGCCAGACTTCTTACTTCTGTAACCAGAAGACCTGACACGAACAATTAGAGGAGAAAAAGTTTATTTTAGGGGCTCATGTTTCAGAGGTCTCAGTCCATAGATGGCTGTCCCCGTTCCTCTGGGCCCAAGTTGAGGCAAAACATCATGGCGGAGGGCAGCAGCTGGGAACATGGCACCAGGAAGCAGAGAGAGCACACCCCTCACAGACAAAACATATATCCCAAAGGCACACCCCCAATGCCCCATTTCCTCCAGGCGCACCCCGCCTGCCCACAGTTACCACCCAGTTAGTCCCCATCCACGGATGAATGCACCGATTAGGTCAAGCCTCCCATGACCTCTCACCTCTAAACTTCCCTGCACTGTCTCTCTCTTGAGCTTTGGGGGCTGCCTCACACCCAAACCATAACAGGCGGCTTACACTGGCAGATGCTTCCTTGTGTCTTTGGGATATTGTTGAGGATGTTGTCCACCATAGCTCGTGATATCCACCTGCAGAAGAAAAGTTGTTCATTTCCACAGAATTAGGGAGAGCTGGGTCTGTCCTGCACATGCGTGGCTGGTATGTTTCTACCTAATGAACTATGTGCATCCTTGCTCAGACTGCTGGGAGTCAAGGAGCTATGTTTGTCACTTACAGCACACACGACCTTCTGATGTGTGCTTTGAAGATTAACCTGGCACCTGAATTCTTTGCTCTTTGCTACTCCTGCTCTTGTTTTCCTTTGCTCTGATCGCTCCTTCCCTCTCTTTTTTCCTTTCCCACACAGCTCTTTCTCCCCACACAGCTCTTTCTCATTTGCATCCCCTATTTGTGTCACCTATTTTTGTTTCTTTTGTTGGTGGTGTTGGGGATTGAACCCTGGGACACTTCACCATTGAGCTACATCCCCAGCTCCATTTATTTTCAGACAAGGTCTAGCTATGTTGCTAAGGCTGGTCTTGAACTTGGGATCCTCCTGCCTCAGCGTCTTGAGTCACTGGGATTCCAGACATGCATCACTGTGCCCTGCAGTAGCTATTTTAATAAAGCCTCTCAAGCCATTTATGAAAAGAGGCAAAGTACCCATCAGCAGAGGGTAAAGGAGACCATGGCAGAGTCCACTCCTCACCAGGCAGTTTTATGTATTTTCATTGAGTTGACACTTTATTACCATGAAGCAGCTCAGCAGATGTAAGGCATCAGTATCACATGGAAGTTTGAGAAGGTGGAAGGTGGCCAGCTCCACAAAGGATTCCTTGCAGGACCCCTGTCATTTTTTGTTTCTGAGAGCCTGTTTATCTCAAACCTTAGCATCATCAGAACCTCCTGCAGGGAAGGGTTACTATAAAACAATCCAATCTCAAACCTTGAAAAAAAAATTGAGAGAGAGAGGGACAGTGAGAAAGAGAAAAAAAATTTAAAAAATTTTAGTTTTTCATGTGGCTTTTGTTGCTCTGACACTTTGTTGTGTACGTGGTACTGAGATTTGAATCCACGTACTCATGCGTGCCAGGCAAGCACGATAACCATTGAGCCCTCAAACTCCAGCCCTCAAACCTGACTATTAAAAATCACAGGGGAAGCTTCTTACATGATTCCTGGATTCCACCTCAAAGGTCCTGACTCAGCAGGTCTGGGGTGGAGCCCAGGACCTTGACGTTCTAACATGCTCCCCGGATGTGAATGAAGCTCTTGGCTGGTCCATAAACCATGCGGGAGGAGCGGGGCTTAAAGTGCTGACAAGGGACTTCCTCTAGCCGCTAGGAGGTGGTTGAATGTTGAAATGGCCTTTTGTGGAGCACATCAAAAGCCTTTTCAAAATCTTAATCAAATTAGACCCTCTGGTCTCCAGCTCCTTCATCCCGCCACGGTTTTCACAGAGAAGCTAGTGATGAAAACTGTGGCAACCCTTCCTGCCTTAATTCAGCAACCCCAGAGTCCCCTGTTGGGAGGGACTTGAGCTGTTCATGAGCCTGATCAGCCCAGGCGGGGAACTCTGGTCAGCCAAGGCAGCTCCGCTCCACAAGAATCCTGCAGCGGGGCACTAACATCTCCACCTGGCTTTGGGCATCTCTGCTTGTCCTCACATGTGACAGTAACTGTCACTAGGACTGAAAGGGACATTTGGACTGTTACGTGTCCCCAGATTTATGGCAGGAAAGAGGGAGATGCCGTGTACGGGTCTTGCTTACCGCACGCAGGGATTCATTGGTATCTTGGGATCCTCCGTAGTCTATACCAGTTACAGTCAAGTGCAGGACCTAACAAGCATTTCCTGGTTAAACCTCAGAGCACCCCATCTTATGGATGGATGCACAACTGACTGGGTGAGGCCAAGTACTTCATCCACATGGCAGAAGCACAGTTCAAATGCAGGCTTCTCTGACTCCAAAGTGCACACTTTCAGCCACCACACATGCTCCTGCCTTCCGCAACAGGAATTCTGTCTTGTTCTCAGACTCTGCTTTTGCCAATGGGATTTCAAAAATTTTGGTACTTTCAGAGTAAAACAGAGAACTATTCTGTCCCTAATCCTCATAGACTCCTTGGTGTCTTCCTTTGACAACAGAATTTTTTTAAAGAGAGGGACAGTGAGAGAATCAATTTTATTTTGTTTTTATGTGGCTTTTGTTGCTCTGACACTTCATTGTGTACGTGGTGCTGGGATTTGAACCCGCATCCTCACGTATGCCAGGCTGGTACCGTAACCGCTGAGCCACCACTCCAGCCCCTGGAAAGAGATTTTTTTGAAAGCTATCATTTATTTATTTAGATACCAGGGATGCTTTGCCACTGAGCTATATTCCCAGCCCTTTATATTTTTTGAGTCAGGGTCTAAGTTGCTGAGGCTGGCCTCAAATTTGAGATCCTCTTGCCTAGCTTCCCTAGTCACTGGGGTTATAGGCATGTACCACTATGCCCAGCAAAAGATATCTTTAGAAAAATCATTGTCACTTTGCACAAATGAAATTAAGTGCCTTTTGGGTTGAAATAATAAAATTGTTCTGGTGTCTTTGAATTACACCAGATATTTTGAGGAGATTGTTGTCACAAAGAAAAGCCAGTGAGCACACAGTGGAGTCACTGTGGTCTTGAAGTGGGTGTGAGCATTGGAGGGAGCTTCCCACAGGCGGGGGCCATGGGGTTGCAAGTGCCAGTGGTGCCCAGATCTGAGCCCAGTGCATCTTCTCTGTCCCCAGCAGATCCACCTGTGGCTGCAGCAGTGGTGTCACATTTTAACGACTGCCCCGATTCCCACACTCAGTTCTGCTTTCATGGAACCTGCAGGTTTTTGGTGCAGGAGGACAAGCCAGCATGTGTGTAAGTATCCCCTCATCTCCTGGGGTTCTGAGGGTGGCCCTGTACCCAATTAAAAGAGCATTCGCCACCACTGGGCTCAGTGGGTGATCAGAGCAGTGGGCCAAAGGACCCTTGCTTCAAAACCAGGTGGCTAAAAACCTTGGTTCCAGAGCCACTGAGGGAGAAACCCCCAGGAGGTTGCAGCCTGGGGTCTGCACTTTTAATGGGCATCTCAGGTAACCCTTGGATTCAGCAAAGTTTGAAAATTCCTGAAGTGGAGTCTAATCCACTAGAGCTCCTTCCCGGAGAGCCAGGCACCGGGTTGTGTACCTTTGTACTCTAGTGTTCTTTCAGTCCAGCTTGTGGAATAAGCAGGAAGTGCATGCAAAGGATTAATGTGCCTAAGTGGTCACAGAATAGAGAGTAAGATAGAGGTGGCTTCCCACCTGGCCAAACTTCGCCCCCCGGAGGCTCCATAGAGTGTTGCTGAGCCCCATCTGGACTTTCCGAATCAGAATCTCCAGGAATCATGTTGGTTAAGAGCCACAGGTGATTGCTGTGGTCAGCCAGGTGGAGAAAGAAAAGCTGGAGGAAAGCTTCCCTGGGCAAGTATCAGGTTGGACTGGTGGGACAAGCAGAGAGGTTGTTCCAGGCCTGGAGTGTCAGCGGGTGGCGCCTGCTGTTACAGGTCAGATGGCTACAACAGGGAGACAAGGCTGGAACCGCGCAAATTTTGAAAAGAAACGCCATAAGACAATTTGTCTATAGTTAAATACTATTAGTTGAACCTATATTTAACCTTGGCACTCTTGACATTTAGAGCTGGATAATTCGTTGTTTGGGGACTGAACTGTGCAGACGTTTGCCAGCTTCTACCCAATAGATGCCAATAGCACTACTCACCTTAGTGCTGTGCCTCCAGACAGCGCCAAATGTCCTGGGGGGCAAGATCACTCCAGGTTAAGAAGCAGTGCTCTATAAGAAATGAGTATATTTGTAGGTCAAAAATGGCCAACAGCCAGCAATTTATATGGTCCAACCATAAATGATGCTAAATTTTAATTAAAAACTAGCAATTATTAAGCTTTTATGTTATACCAGCACAATCCATATGTTAGCTCATTTAATCCTAAGGACTCCATGAGGCGCAGAGAGGCTGTGCCCCAGTCACGTAGCAGAGCTTAGACTCTCTGGCTCCAGAAGTCAAGTTCTTCAGCATGATGCTTAAAGATTTGAGCTGCACTAGCCTGGGAGGGACAGATTCAGAACTAGGAGAGCCTGCCAGGGGCAATAGTGGTGGGAGGACTTTCCTCATCGTGAGATTCAGCAGTGTGCACCAGGTCAGGTGCCTCGAGAGGAAGAGACGAGGCAACCTGACTCCCTTCCTCCTGGGAATGTTTGCAGCTCTAAGAAACTGAAGAACGCCCCTAGCTGAAAGCCCTCCCCACATGGAGATCGCAAAGCCCAATGATGATGATTGACACTGTCATTACTCATGATTATCATTCTTATAAAAATGCACGTTAGGGCTCCTGGGGGGACTGATGGGATTGTTTTATTAGTAGTCAGGTCACTGGAAAAACGTTGGTCCTGAAGGTAGTTTGGCCACAGATCTGGAAGCCTCCCTTCCCAGGGCCCAGCAAGATCAGAAGTGGGTCAGAAGCTCAGGGTCTGCTCCTCAGATGCCCTTTCCACCAGATCAGAGGCTGGTATAAACTTCCAGAGAGCTGGCAGCATGGAGCCTTAGCCATCAAAACTCCAAGCAGTAACTATTTGGGTGAGACCCTCATGAGCTGCTAGAAGCTTCTGAGAGCTGGGGGTGGGGGACTGCTCTCCTGTCCTCCCCAGTCTGGGTCCCAAGGAAGGTGACTGTCCATCCCATTCACACATCGTGACATTTTGTAATCGGTCACATTATAAATATTCCTACTACCCATAATAGTAAACTCTCAATAAAAGCTGTAGCTTATTCCAGACATGCTACCCAGCACTCCACAGAGTCTCTCGTGGGTTCCTCAAAGCTTCTCTCTCCAGCAGAAATGGGGAAACTGAGGGTCAGAGAAGGAAAGCAACTTGCCTGGAGTTCCAGAGTTGGTAGATGGCAGAAGTGGGATTCCGTCCAGTTATTCCAGCTCCAAAACCCATGCCTGCAGCTAATGCCCACAGGGCGCTCTGCTTGCCAAATCCACCTCAGATCACTAAGCTCTTTTGTTTCCAAGGAACGTGTTGACATATTCCCCCCTACAGATAAAGCTTCCTCTAGAGAAAGGTCGGGGTCATTCCCAAGCTCAGTCTCCTGACCACAGACTTTTAACAAGTCCTTCCTATGGGTCAAGCATAAAGAACAAAAGACAGCCAAGACACCTGGGAATTTGGAAGAGCTGGGGGAGGCATGGCTGTGCAGTTACTGCCTCAGTTTCCCCTCTGGATCTTGGCAGCGCAGGGGCAGTATTCAGCCTACTTAGCATGTTTTATGTGGTAGTAGGTGAATGCTCCACATTGATTATCAGTGTTTTAGGAGTTAGGCTCAACGTCTCCTTGCAGATGCCCAGTTTCTCTTGAATAAGAAGGAAAAAAGGCAGCACTGATTGGGACTGAAACGTACCCACCTCAGACAGGGCTTTCTCACTCCAGTTCTGATGAACATCCTATCTGAGATACCTCCGCACCAGAACGGAATGTTGGACCCCATTGTCTGCTGGGGGAAACGCTGTGAGTACTCAGCCCCCAGACAGGATCTAAATTCGGCCCCTCTGGCTCTGACATAGCAGGGTGAGTGGCAGGAGGAGAGTGACGTGCCATCCCACCTGCACAGCACACTGAGGGTGCAGAGCCCAGCCAGCCACACCCTTAGCTCTGGCAGACAGGACCACACCTTAGACCTTCTTATATTTACAGTACCCAGAAGAATGTTCTAACTACTTAATTCCCACTAGACCAGAAACTCTGTCCATGCAAAGAAAACCAGAACATTCTGTCTCTGCTTCTAAGAACCGCCCCAGCTTTGGGGAGCTGACACATCCAACATTCTGGTCAATAAAACTGACATACCTGGAGGTAGGCCCAATCTGTCACAGCATTATTAAGATCCCACAGAGAATCATGAGTACAGTTTCAAAAGAGGTAGCTCTTGGGGCTGGAGAGGTGGCTTGGTGGTAGAGCGCTTGCCTGGCTTGTGTGAGGACCCAGGTTCAATCCTAGCACCACATACACAACCAAGTGGAGGCAAAATAAAACTAGACTTGAAAAAAAAAAAAAGTGGGGGTGGAGGCTCTTTTTAAAATACATTTATACATTTTTAGACTTTGTCTTCCAATAAAAAATAATAGTCTTGGGCTGGAGCGATGGCTCGGTGGTTATGGTGCTTGCCTAGCATGCGCAAGGACAGGAGTTCAAACCCCAGTGCATGTGCACACCGCAGTGTCTGAGGAATGAAAGTCACATGAAAAACTAAATTAAAAAAAAAATCTTTAAGTTTCCAGAAAAATCTAAAATGACATCTTGTACTATGAGGAAATGAAAAAGAAAACAAGTAACTAGTGAAATGTGGCCCAAGGTAGTGAAAAACTCATCCTCCAACAGTTATGCTTCAGCTGAACACCAGATTGTTCATCTGCACATTTTTGGCCTCCTTTATTTCCTGGACCCAAGAACAGCAGCAAACAAATGGGCAGAGAATGTGCAAAGCCAGTAAAGCTACAGAAATGGGAGGTGGGGCACCACTTTTCCCTGGGGCAGATTCCTCAAACTCTCGGGCTGCTGCCTGCAAACGCCTTCAAACAAAGGAAAACAGCTGATGGAAGCCACCCCGGTGCAAGGGTTGAGGGCTCTAGTGTGGCAACCAGAGGCAACTAGTTTGAAGTTTCTCACCTGTCCAAAATGCTCCAGTGGACTGAACTCCCTGACAGCTTTCCCACAGCACAGTGTGAAAACAGATTGCTGCCAGCCAAGGAAAACATTCCACGTAGCCCTGGCCGCAGCACATTCCAGTAGAATGGGAGCAGGCTGCTCCTGATCAACGCTGCACCTCGCAGGAGTTTGGGGACAGTTTGCCGGGTGGTCACGAGCCACTTTATGTAGATCTGCCCTCTTCTCACCCAGCAGAGGGGCAGGGGTTCATCAGCTATGGTGTCCCTCTCAGCCACAGATCTGGAGAAAGCACTTATCCCCTTTCTCTCCCCACCTCCACCTGCAGCAGATAGGGTCACACCAGGCACAATATTAAAGTCAAAGGCATGGATTTAGAGGTCAGACAGACCTGTCTCTCAGACAAGTGATTTAACCCCATGAAGCCTGAATTTCTTTGTGTACAAAATGGGGTGCTGATATTTCATGGGTTTGTAATGAGCACTCAGTGACAATAAGTATAGAAAGCAATTGCTGAGCAAAACAAGAACCACTAGGCATGTGGGACTAGTTAATTGACTTAATTAGTTTCTCAGTCGCACTAGCCGAATTATAAGCACTCAACACCTCGAGGTGGCTACTGTATTAGACTGCTCCGATTTCTGTCATCACAGAAGTTCTAGGGGACAGCACAGGGGACCATGGAAGCCTGTTGCCTAGCACAGCTGCTGTGCGCACCATCACGTCAGCACCACTGTAACCATCCTCACTTCTCAAGAACATTGTAAGGTCCTGCTCAAAGGAGACTCAGCCCTGCCAGCCCTGAAATGGAGAGAGACTTTGCAAATCCTAATCACATGTCACTGGACCTAGTAGACCCTCTTCTATCCCTGCCCTGTGGGATTTCTCTGTGTTAAAGACAAATTGGTGTAAAACACATTTTTAAACCATTTCAACTTGGTCCCGGACTCTCATCTCCAAGAATTTATCTTGGGACCTATGCCAAAAGTCTTAGCTAGTAAGCAGAGCACACCTCCCACCAAAGACTACAGCGCTACGGATGAAGATAACAAATCTCAAGAGCCCCAAACTGTTCCCATCCTTTTATTCACATTTTTTAGCACTTATATAGCCCTTCCTTTCTCTCAGGCACTATTTATTGCACTTTACAAGATATTTATTTAATGTTCATAACTCTTTGAGGTGGGGTTTATTACTTTTGCATTTTAAAGATTCAGAATCTGTGACCCAGAGAAGTAACTTGTTCAAGGTCACACAGGCAAGTGGGGAAAGGGCTTTGAACCCATAAAATATGGCTGCAGAGTCTGTGCCACATTGTACCTAACTTTGGGACCCTGCCCTGAGGACATAGTCCCCAATGCAAACAAAGATGTGTGCACAGAGGTAAACACCTATCATTAGTTATGATATCACAGTTGGATTTCTGTACAGTTTGTGGAGCAAACTGCTGTGTATAAATTATTGAGCAGCGATTTCAAATTATTTTTGCAGAGTTTGGTAATGACAGTAAAATGGTGAAGAGATGTTAAATGAGAAATTATTAAAAAAACATATTTAAAACAATATAGAAATGAAAGGAAATGTAGATTGGGCAGCCACATGGGGTTGGTGGTGCATGGATGTGGGCTTTTTTTTTCTTTCCACTTTGTTATAGTTTATGTGCTTTCCAATTGGCTCAGAAATATTCCTTTTCTAGAAAGTTGGGGAAAATATTTTCTCAAGGAAATCTTTAATAACACAGTTCTACATGCATTTTCAAATTTCTTAATAGTTTAAAATGCCACTGTGAACCAGCCAAAGTAGAGTTAGGGAAGACTTAAAAGATCTTAGCAGAGGAAAAAGAAAGGCATTTGTTTACAGTCTAATCATTTGTTAAAATAGTCCTACAGCCACAGCATTGCTCCTAGGAGAAGCACACACACATGTGTCTCAAGGAACCTGCCTGGCTGGAGCACTTGCCTGTCGCCTCCAGCCTGGATGGATCCTCTTACTTCTCAGACCAGCTCCTGGTCCCTCCTACTCTGTGCTCTTTCCTTTCCCTTGTATTTCATTTTTGTTTTTGAGAGAGAATTGATTTTCCTTAGTTTTTCATGGGACTTTTGTTGCTCCAACACTTTGTTGTGTATGTGGTGCTGGGGTTCAAACCCACATCCTCACGCATGCCAGGCAAGTGCATAACCGCTGAGCCACCGCTCCAGTCCCTTGCATTTCATTTTTGCTCTTATTGTGGGGAAGTAGCCTGAGTGTGGTGCTGAAGCCTCATTTTCAGAATTATGAGGACAAGCCAGCATTCCAGAAGTCTGTGTTTGACAAATGGGTGTCGCTGGCTCACCAGCCTACTGGAGAGATGAGATTGAGTGAGTGGTCAGGTGGTATAAGACAGTGTTTAGTTGCACATCTCCCATTCCCCTTTGTGATCAACTAGTTTCTATTTTGTTCAGATTTTCTCTCATACTCTTTTAAAAAAAAATCAACTTTAGTTTTCAATCTGGCCTTTGTTTCTCCGACACTCAGTTGTGTATGTGGTGCTGGAGTTCGAACCCAGGTTCTCACTCATGCCAGGCAAGTGCTCCAACTGCTGAGCCACCAATCACTCCAGCCCTCAGAATTCTTATCTTAAAGGGGTGCAACAGCTCCCATTTCTCCAGCATCTGATGCGAGGGGGCCCATCATACAGCTACCACCCTAGGAAAATGGTCCCAGAGGCAGAGAGAAAGGAAAGCTGGCGGAGTTGGTTCTCGATCCCATGCACTGAAATGGAAGTTCTCCCTCCGTGTTTCCCAGGCCTTCCTGCATTCTAGAATCACCCTGGTACCCAGACCAATTGGACGAGCGTCTCCAGGGGTGTGGCTTTGGCCCTGTCATTTTCCAAAGCTTCCCAGATGATTCTAATGGGCAGCCAGGTGGGAACCAGTGCCTGCCTAGGGTAAAGGAGAGGACAACAGCTGAGTCAAGCATGAGTCATTTACAGCCAGGTGAAGTGACTCTCCCTCCTCGTGTGACTTGTGCGGAAAATCATCAGTATAATTAAGTCTAATATTAGAAGCAACTTGGGAATTTTTTTTAAAAAAATGGATATCACCTAAACCTTTTTTCTTATCCCCTCATAAAGACAAATCTAAGTGCCTCTGTGCCAATCACTTGGAGGATGTAGCACTGGAGGGTTGCGGGGGGTGGGTGACTTGAATTGACTGGAACCTAGGTGGTGAGGGTAGATTAGGACCCTGCAGGAACTGGCACCAAATATCACACAAAGGAAGCCCACAACTCAGAAGTCCTCTCTGGAAGGCAGGGAGCCATCTGGGTATAGGATAAAAACTTGAGCATGGCTAGAGAAGGGACCCTTTGTCCATTTTCCTTTAGACACTGACAGCTTAGATGTCTGCACTGCCTGAGCCAATGGCTGATCACCGCCAGCCTCAGGTCTGGTCTGCGGTCACGTTTCCCTCTTGTGGGAAAGGATGGGTACCTACTGAGTAAGCCATTTCTCCACTTTTGCCTTTGTGTAGTTTTGTTGACATTAAACCAAACAAAACCCACCTCTGTCCCACTGCCCTCAGAGTCAGTGTTTTTAATCAGATTTCAGTGATCCTGATCCTTTTTCAATAGAAGTCTTCTTTTCAGAGATTCCTCCACCTTCTGCTTTGGTCCTCTACCTCCAGGACCTGCGTTCTCTTCCCTGATCTATAAAGAAACCTATAAAGGGCTTCCCATTTTAGTGGGCCCTCCTCAGCTTCCTTATTTACCAAAGACTGCAGACCCTTCGTACCTTGCTAAACTAAAGCTCTCAGAGTTTACCTTTTTAAGTAGCCAGATTGGATCAAGAGCTCACTCTGACATTCGCACCCCACTGTCCCTTATAGGCAAAGCTGCCTACTGCATGAGAGCAGTCAGACGCAGGTTTCCAGACCTGGGTACAAACTCCCCTTATCTCCCTAGCAGGTCAGCCGCAAGAAAGGCAAATAGACTTAAATATGCAAATGAATGTTAAACAAAATAACACTTAACAAAAGAATAATGCCTGCATTTAAACTATCTTTAAGGTACAGAAAGTTTGTAAGTCTGGCATTGCAGGCTGTAGCCTTTAGCAGCAACTTTTTCAACATCCGTTTCCATAAATCTTAAGCTCATATAAAACCTATTCCTGCAATATTATCATGTTTAAATTTTGGTTAACATTGGACAAAACTTTGTGTTCCATGAAAACATACCATGTTTATCCTATGACTCTAAGTACCTTTCTGTTATCTGGGACCTGGCAGCCCAGGAGCACTGGAATAGGAGATCACACAGGTGTAGTGGCCCTGGGGCCAGCCTGGCACAATGGCAGGTACAAAGAGAACGTTAATCCCCTTTCAGTTTTCCTTGTTCTTCAAAGGAGCAAGGAAAGCTTACAGGCTAATCAAAAAGTAGACTGAAAAATTTTTTTAGTTATAATTGCCGTATGTGGGAAGAACACAACCAAAACTTTATATCGAGTGTGTGATGTGGGGCTGCCCCTCAAGAAAGTCCCCTGTAGGAAGGAAGCTTCCCCCCACCCTAAGAAGGTGATGAACAACTATTTTCATTGACAATAAAAAGGGGTCAGTGTGAGTTAAGTGTCTTCTATTGAAAAGAATCATATGCTTGGGGGAGGGGAGATTTCCTTGTGGCTAGGGCACATCCTGGTGAACCATCTGGTGAGAACTGTATTGTCATGATCAAGGCTAGAGAAACTCAGAAGGGTAGCAACACCAGTAACGTACCACCTCGTGGTAGTGAGCACACCAGCACACTCATTGGCTACCCTCATGTTTACACGGGACCTCCCTTGTGCCCTAATCCTGTAGTGGAGGTTGGCCAGGTACTGCTGGATGTGAGGACACTAGGGTTCCCACAAGATTGGCAACTTCATTCCTAGTGGTGCCAGGTTCCCCCTGCTCATTCCTTCAGGACCTTCCCTGTGCCACCCAGCAAACACTTGCAGCACTAATCAAACTTAAAAAGGCTAAGCACAGCCTGTCTCCAACTAGCTTAGTGTGTTTTCTTCCTCTCATCAGAAATTCTGAATAAACATTTGGTTTAAAAATAACCTGGATTTTTATGAGCTGCCAAAATGAAGTTCTTGTCATAAACACATTTGCTGCCTTTATTCCAAGACTTAGCATAGTAACAATTACAAAGTGCTTCCGCAGCACCTCTCCTGCTTAGGGAGTAACAGGAACCCATTTCCCTTCATCCTCCTCTCAGTGCCTGTGGCAGGGACACTATCACCGCATAGCAAATGCTGGAAGACCCCTTTGTGATTTTCCTATTGGTTCTGGGTCGCTCCAGCCCAGCCCTCCCTGAGCACTGGGGCACAAGACCCTCTGTGAGGAGCATGCTGACATTCCTTTCTTCTGCAGCTGCCATTCTGGGTACGTGGGTGCCCGCTGTGAGCATGCGGACCTCCTGGCCGTGGTGGCTGCCAGCCAGAAGAAGCAGGCCATCACCGCCTTGGTGGTGGTCTCCATCGTGGCCCTGGCTGTCCTCATCATAGCATGTGTGCTGATACAGTGAGTATTTGCTGCCCCCAAGTCAGGTCCCCTGCCCTACCAGGGACCTCTGCTGCCTGGCCACATAACAGGGCCACTTCAGCACAGCTGATTTCTGTGAACTGTAAGTGACATCAGCAAAGCTAAGAAGAACTTTGATGACTCTTGGCACAGAGTGGCAAGCTGGGTAAAGGCCCAGAGCATCCTGAGAGGGTCTGCACCCTGCTCAAAGCCAGTGTTAAACCAAAGGCATGACCTTACCCTCTCCTCTTCTGGGGTGGAGTTTTCAAATATGATGAAATGCACGGAAACAGCTCCCAGTCTCCTCCTCCAGGCAGTAGTGGAAGTGCTTTCTCTTTATAGAAGGCACTTGGCAAATTCCAAAGTCATAGGCCATGGTTGCCACTCTTACCTGCTAAGAGTCCTCCCCCTTTTCCCACCGCTTCAAAGTTCAATTTCTGTGTTGTATCCTCCAGCTCTTCTGAGCCCTAGACTCAGAAACCCTCTTCACAAATGTCTTAGCCTCCTTTACTTCCCTTGTCTACTAAATGGACTGCTTTGAAGAGTCAGAGACCCTGGAAAGACATGCTGCTGTATTCGTAGCACCTGGCACCAGGCCAAGTTTATTACCTGGAAATATCTGAAGTCTGAGTCAAAGATCAAGCATTCAGAGGATTTCTGCCTAGTTGGCTATGCAGAAGGAATTCTCAGGTCATTCCCAGGCTGCTGGTTGACTCATGGTGGGGACAGTCAGTGGACTGGCCGCAGTGGCAGGGCTGAAGTACACAGCTACATATCAACACAGGACACGCTTCAGCCTAGGTTTCACCCAGACAAAAAAAGACTCTGTCCTGGGGGGTTGTTGGTTCATTGCCATCAGGACATCTGAAGCACACATCCCTGGTTCTAACAGGAAACAAGGTGCCCTGTAGAGCCCCAGCTTGTGGCAGTAGCCACAGCCTTCTTTCTCCTGGACCAAGCCAGCACCAGGTGAAGAGGAGTGAAATCTGAACAGGACCAGCCTTTCCTTCTTCTCTAAGCAGAATCCGTTCCCCTCACAGGCATCCTGGGAAAGCACATTTGTGGACAAGAGGAGCTGGTTTAGGTGGGGAATAGCCCAGCCTGACATAGATCCTTCCTGGGGAGCAGGAGCCACCTAGTATGCTGCTGGCCTTACTTCCCATGGCCAGCTAGCTGGGTGTGCCCATCCATCACTTGCATAGCTCTATTTTCATAGCCAAAAGGGTCCCTGACAGAAAAAATTCAGGACCCACATGGGCCTCCCCCAGGGGGACTTAAAAGCCTATTTTGTCAGATTCTCTGGAGACAGGAACTATCTAGATAATAACAATCTTATTCCCAGAAAAGTGTATAGTCCCAACTCTTCACAGTCCCTCCCCCAGCCTGCCCCCGCTAGAGACTAAGCCAAACTGCGTTGCCTGGGCCTAGAGCCCTAAGAGTACAAAGTCCAGGCTGGGACCTGCTCCTCCCAGCCAGAGGACTCTAGATACCTTGAATTCATTGCTCTGGGACACCCTAGCTGGGAAATAACCAGGGCAAGTCTGCCTGGCTTAGCTGGCTGCAAGGAAGCATCACTGATGAACCTGGAATGCAAATCTTTAGCTCTTTCCAGCATGGAATGAGCTGCTTGCAGCCCAGACTCCACATCTCAGGAGGCCTTATGCTCCAGACTACACTGGCTTCTCATTTTCCACGTGTGACAGAAGCAGTTTAGCCAAGAAGGTCTCAGGGCCTTTCTCAGCACAGCTGCCCAAAGATTCAAGGACTTAGAAACTTTCCCTGCTTCAGGGCAAGGGCAGGAGAGGGGAGCTGGGGAACATGAAATGCCACCTGGGAGCAAAAGAGACATAGCCAGTGGCTTGTTTCATCATCTGCTTTTGGGCTCCTGTTGGCTTGGAAACTTCTCCCCAGCCCTCAGTGCATGGATGTGTGGATTACATAAGTGTTAAGATTGGAATGAGTGGGAATGGAGCCCTTCCCCGTAGCCCAAACCCAAGGGGAGCAGCTGTGTCTCTAAGTTGTGTGTCTGGTGCTGGGGATGGAACCCAAGGCAATGCATAGGTAATGAATATCTTTGTGCTTTCTTCCCTGTTCTTCTTTTGGGCTTCCCAGTTCTTTTTTCCTGCTAACTCTAAAAACTGCTCATTCCTGCCCACAGAGGGAAACAGAAGCCTTCTTAACCCTTATTCTTCCAAACTCCAGGTAACAAATTTAAAGAGAGGTTGGATTTTTCTAAAACTAAAAAAAAAGTTTGGTTCTCAAAGAAGGATTTAATGCCATTGAGATCCATGACTCATTCTTTCTTTCCATGGTCAACTCAGCCCATCCAAGTTTCCTGCATCGCTACTGGCCATGCCTGATGAATGACCTCCCTCTGAATCCTCCTGGCCCTGCCAGCCTGGGTGTGCTGCTTAGTCTCAGTCCTGATGGCCATTCTGAAACTACACTGCATTTGTAGTTTCTCAATGAGAAAGCTGCTGGTCAGTTCCCACTGGAGCCAGGTGGCCCAGTAAGTCCAGAGCAGAGCTGTAGGAACTGTGCCAGTACTTCAGGGAAGCCTGCACGTACTTTGGCCAGCATCTACCTCAAAGGCCACCAGGACCCTACTGAAGCCTAGTTGATAGCCCAGAACTGCCCAGCCAGGCCTCCTGCCGGGCTCCAGTTCAGGCCATCTTCTCTCCTTTCCAGCTGTTGCCAGGTCCGAAAACACTGCGAGTGGTGCCGCACCCTTGTCTGCAGGCACGAGAAACCCAGCGCCCTCCTGAAGGGAAGGACTGCTTGCTGCCACTCAGAAACAGGTAAAGGGATGCTTGGGGAAAGGAGGCACTCTGAATGGAAAAAATGATCATCTTCTCCAGGTTATGGCAAAAGTCCCAGCAGGATGAAGCTGGGAGGATATTTTATTTACTAAATAAGGTTTGGTTTATTCTAAGATGTGTTTGACTTAGGAGCTCTTTTATCCTTAACTATGTGACCGTTGACAAGTCAGTATCACCTAGCCCCAGTTTTTAAAAAGATGTACAAATGGGGGCTGGAGCGGTGGCTCAGCAGTTAGGGTGCTTGCCTGGCATGCACAAGTAGATGAGTTCAAACCCCAGCACCACGTACACAACAAAGTCTCGGAGCAATGAAAACCACATGAAAAATTAAATAAAATTGATTCTCTCACTGTCCCTCTCTCTTAAAAAAAAAAAAGATGTAAAAATGAATACTGACACAAAACACAATTGGTGTGTAGACACTCTGAAGTTCATCCTCTTCCCCTTTCCCATTGGCCAGTGGAATGATTTGGCCTAAAAAAGTTCTCTAAGGACCTTTGTACTCTCAGATCTAGTCTCTTTGTTAAGCTCAACATTGTTTTATGCTTCTGTCAACAATCTGTGAAGAAGATTAGATGTCTGACCAAACTGGAGGCTCAGGGGCCCTCATCTGAGCATCACTGGCTCTGGTGTCCTAGACCCAAAAGATTCATCTGGCACAATTGGGCGCAGTGACATATGCTTGTAATCCCAGTGACTCAGGAGGCTGAGGCAGGAGGATCACAACTTCAAAGCCAGCCTCAGCAACTTAGAGAGGTCCTGTCTCAAAAAATAAAAAGGGGGGAGGGCTAGGGATATTGCTCAGTGGTTAAGATCCCCAGTACCAAATAAAAAGAAAAGGTCTTGCCCATGTCAACAGGCTCTCCTGGGATGCTATTTTGTCCATGAGAGTCCATTTAATAAAGTTGCTTTTTTGAAGTAGTAGGTCAGGAGACAATCACTGAAGGCCAGTCCACCAGGGATGTCCTTCTCTAGGAAGCAATTGGCATTCGAGAAGCTCTAGGTTGCACAGAGAGGACGGGGAGAGAAATGACCAGGAGGCCAGACACTCATGTTCATTAAACCTCATGCTGATCTGGCATGGATGGAGCTCAGTAGCACCTGTTTGCCTGATTTTTATTACAGCACCCATAGTAATTATGGAAGAGAAAGTTTTAGGAGGCCCACAGCTATTCATTAATCCTTAGAATGACTTGATTCCTGAATGCAATGGCTAAACTGAGTCTCCAGGGTCCCACGATGAGTCAGTGGGAAATTTAGGGCAACAACCAAGGAGCTCTGAAGTCCTTACAAACGTCTCTCTACCATTACCTGGAGGGACCAGCCACGCATGGAGCTAGATATTCTTTTAACACCAAGACAAAAATATTTAAATATTTTAAGAAAACACCATTTTACAGCACTTGACTCTCAGTAGGCATATGGGGTAGACTAAGTTTCTTCTTAATGTCGGTAGACTAAGTTTCTTCTTAATGTCGGTAGACTAAGTTTCTTAATGTCGGTAGACTAAGTTTCTTCTTAATGTCTTTTCTCTCCTCACATTTGAGAAGTTAGCTTTGAGCCAGGAATGGGTCTGACCTTTCAGAGATGGCCACTGAGTGTTGAAGCCGCTGGGCCTAAAGGATGGGTGAATGGTGAAGGTGCTTACACATGAGCCCTGGGGGAGATGTAATGTACCCCTGGGCCAGATATGCAGAGGAACCAGCAGGCCGACCAGGATAGGTAGATAACCAGGCTGAGCTGGCCTTAGAAGCTGAGAACTATGTCAATTGCAGAGGAGACCCTTAGAGAACATCTAATGAAAAATAATGGGTCCATTCTGGCCTGAAGTAGAAGCCATTCTATTGCTAGGCTCTAGAGGAGCTTATGGGCTGCCCATCAAGCTACCGTCACAGATAAATTGGCTACAAGCTAGGTTGAATTGAGTCCCTCATGACAAGGGGTAATTCGCCATCCTACCTCCATTCTCTTCTGCTATAATTCATTTCACTTTCAGTCAAACTTCTTTTGACATTGAAAGTATACTTTCAGAAGTTGCTTTCCTGAGGTTGAAACAGCAGGATTGGGATTCTGCCCAACTGCTCTAGAAAAACTGGTGACATTAGCTAATGCCATCTCCAAGTCTCTGTCCTGGCTGGGGTCTGGCCCACAGTATTAACTTGTTTCTCCTTCCTGCTAGTGGTCTGAAGAGCCCAGAGGAGGAGTTTGGCCAAGTGGACTGTGGCAGCTGATGAAGAAAGGCCTCCTTGAGGGCAACAGCACTAGGGATACCTGGGACTTGCCAGAGGACCTTTCCTGCCTTTCCCGTGATCACCTGTACAGCCTTTTGTCTTCTGTGAGCCTTTAAACTCTGGCGAGAACTCTGCTTGCATTTGGTATGCCCTGGAGAAGAAATCAGTGGACCATGATTTAAAGACTGGTTAAGTGACAACTGCAAAGGGATGGCCTTCCTGTTTACCCACATCAGGTGTGCACATCAGGCGCCGAGTCCAAGTGTGTACAGTGGTCTCCTGCCAGTCGTGGATCCTGGGCTGTATTTCTTCTTAATGGGCTACCTCTCCTCAACAGAATCCTGCCAGTGTTGTTACTGCTTCTCACATCGACTTACTGGCATAGAAAGGGGTAAATGGCTTATTGTTACATGAAGACAAGTCTGAGAAGTCATGTCCTCTGACCACAAGGCTCTCAACCAGCCTGACATCCGCCATGGACACATGATGTTGAAGACATTCCTAAGCTATTGCCACCCTTGGAAATAATTTCTATTTATTAGATGGATAATGGTTTTATTTTTAATTTCTTAAGTCAATGTAAAAAAAGCATAAAAGACTGAAGGGACTTCTACATTAATGATGTATGTGTTGCTGACTGATAAGTTAGACTAATGAGAAATGTCTGATCTCTTTGAGACAGCTAAGTCTTGGGGAAAGCCTCCCAGGGGCGATGGAATCAGAGGATAGGAGCAAAAATTGGGGCTCAGAGGTCATAATATCTAAAGACATGAAACGGGTAAATGCCCCCAGATACCTTCTGATAGAAGAGTTAGCAAATCCAGAAGGATCTGTCCCTTCTATTGGGGAGAGAGGCCAATACAGCCTGTGTATGTATGTACACAGAGTAAATACAATATATACTCCACTGTTTGGTAACTAGACAGATCAGTGTCCTCACGAGCCCAGCTTGGGCATTAACAAGCCATGGGCATTTCAGGCCAAATCCATGAAAGGGGACCAGTTCTTTATTTTCCATGTTATGCTTAGTTGGTTTGTTGCTTTATGTTTAAAAGAAGAAATTTAACTTTCCTATTTATTTTCAAGCTTAGGAGAAATATCCCAGTGGTTTTTTTCTTCCTTTCCATTCAGGATGCTGGTTTTATTAACCAAAATGCTAACAAGCCTCTCACTCTTAAGAGGAGGCAAAACTATTCTGACACTTGATGATGTTCTGGCCCACTGATCTTGCCTATGGGAATCAGTGGGTCCCTTCAAACTGACAAAATTCTGAAACAGAATAATAGTGAAATAATATATAGAGGCCCGAGGCCCACCTATTAACCCTTCAGTGGACCCAACATCAAGAACATGTCAAGTTGGCTTGAAGTTTCTACTGGAAAACTTTGTCTTCCCCCAATTCTTCTTCCTTAGTCTATTTTTATGAATTTTTTTCTTTTTTAACAATTACAAGGCAACAATCCGACCCATATCTTAACTCTGGTGCTCTTATTTAGTAGTGGCACACTGAGCGCTAAATGCAGAAATTGGGTTTATTCAGAGCTTGCCCAGAACAGTGTCATTGACACAGCTCCAGGTTTTTTTAATCATTAAAGATAATAAATGCAAATTGCATTATTGGATCAGTCCTGCAACAGCAGATATGTGGGCCAGGGTCTGACTGTGGCCTCCTGCTCAGAGCCCATCAACTGACTCTGTTTTTAGGTGCCAGTTTGCACTCGGCTTTCTCATCAGACTCTCCTGAAATTCTGAGATCCCAGCTTAGGGAGATCAATGAAAGTAGAAGAGTCTTACTTGCTTTTTACTTTATACAATCTTTTCTGGTCTCTTGGAGACTCTTCAAGGTCTGATTGCTTTTGAAGATTAGGAACTCATGTGAAGATGTGTTGTGGAAGGATCAGCTAGTAACTGGCAGTCGAGAGACTGCAGAGGCATGAGAAGATGAGCACGGACAGCTGTGGGAGTAGATTCCCCAGGAAGACCTGTGAATGCTCCAGCTCTCAGGTCCAGCCAGCGACAGCTGCCAACAACCCACCCTTGTGCCTTTACATCCATGCAGTGATGGGGTTCGAATGCATGTGCCCCTCAGAAGTGCCTTCCGAGTCAGTCCTTTTAAACCAGCAGGTCTGAAAAGGGTCGGAAGCCGAAGCTGGGTTGAGGTAGGCCTGGTTGGACCACTGTCCACACCCCAGGATATGACTGCCTTGCTTCTTTGGTGATTTCTCTTGTGGAAATCAAATGATGACAAGCATTGGGTTCTTCTGCCATTTCAGGGCAATGATAGTCCTTTGATTGCAAAAATTCATTCTTAACATAAAAATGCATCTCACGAACCATCTCTGCCAAATCCCTGTTTCCTTGTCCCTCAGAAGGCCAAGTGTTCATTATGATTGGGAAACCATTCCTGACCTGGTAAACGGTTACAGACATAGCAATGAAGAACATAGCTGTTTCCAGTGACTCAGGACACCATGAAAAGCCCCCATTAACAAAAAGTTTTTTAAAACGCCTCCAAACCTTTCACAAAACCTGGACTTTCCCTCTGCTCTACAGGCTGTGACATTAAACACACTGGCAGGAAACTTTTTCTACATGGAAAGAAACACAGCAGCTAATTCCTATCTGGAAGACAGGGTACCCGCTGGACCCATGTGAAACTAAGCAAGGCAAGGGTTGGCCATGTGTCCTAGCAGAAGAGGTGGGCACAGTGGCCCTAGGGTGCTTTCTGCCCAAGCAAGGAAAAAGAGGAGGCATTGACACTCACCCACCCACATTGGTGAGGGAGGAGAATTTGTGGTTCTGGAGCTTCTTGGGAGGGCAAGTACAGAAAACTGCCTGGTGTCTCCCAGCCACTGCTTGCTTTTTCCAGATAGAGTATCATCCATCCATCTCTGCCAGAGTAGCACTGCTCAGGAGGCCCCAATCCCTCAGAAGGTTCTGGGATTTCATCTCTCCATACATGCCCAGCCAAGAAGGGAAAAAGATTCAAGCCCAGGACCAAGGGGGACATCACAGAAACAAGCAAACACATGTTTGTTCTTAATGTTCTAACATAAGACCTGTTCTCTCTACCACTGATCTTACCAGGCTTTCTGAAAAGACCTAGTGTTGTGTACACATGCACACACATACAGAGTACTGAAAAGCAACCCTTCCTCCAGTAATAACTTACTGAAATGTTCAACTTTCTATTGTTATAACAAACCTGATGCTTTTTTTTTAAAACTCATTACTCTGACTTCTGTATATGTTGCACTGAAAAGGTTAATATTTAATGTTTTAATTTATTTTGTGTGGTAAGTTAATTTTGATTTCTGTAATGTGTTAATGTGATTAGCAGCTCTTTTCCTTAATATCTGAATTATTCTTAAAGAGTAGTGAGCAATATAAGATACAGTTGTATTTTTCAGGAATATGCATTCTTGTTCAGTTGTACTGTACTTTGTTTGGAACGGATGAAGGAATGAACACTTTTTTCCTAAACCAAGACTGGAGTTTTTCTTTAACATGTTTAGGACATTGTTTACTTTTTTCTCATCAATGTTTCATAAAATGTAGAAATCCTGAACTTGACCATAGTTGACCCCTGTGTGTTTGAAGAAATCAAGTTTTCTGAAGTTCTTCCCACTATATGAGTATTTAATCTACACAGCGCTAATTATGTGGAAGCAAATAGATGGCAGACAAGCCCTGTCCCAGAGGAACTGAGATCTAGGTGGGAAGACTGACATGCAGAAAATAATTCTGGACTATATCTTGATAAAATTGAAATAAACCATGTAGCAAGTATGTGTTAATAGCTTTGATTCTCAAGGCATGGTCCCAGGTCAGCAGCATGTTACCTGGGAGCTTGTTAGGAATATAAATCTTCAGGTCCCAGACCTACTAAACTCTAGGGGTGCCCCACTGTCCCTCTGCCCTCCAGGTGATTCTTGCACATGCTCATATTTGAGAACCTCTGTACTACAGGATTCAGTGAAGGAACACACTTTAGGGCTATGTTTTAGGAAAAACTTTGCAGAGAAAGTGAAAATTTGTGTCAGGGTTCAAAGGTAATAACCATCAGAAAGTGATAACTGCACATATTGGATTTTCTCTGCCTAACCCAGAAGAAGGAACAGACGGGCCCATCCATCTCCCATTGTATTCCCCACTGGCTAGTCTGACTATAAGGAATTATTCTAAACCATCAACCCAGGTCCTATAAGCCCACGGTGAATCCTCTGCACGTCTCACCCATGCATGGGCCTCATGTGTGCAACAGATGAGCAGCTCATGGAGAAGCAGCAGAGGGTGAAATAGTTGCTGAATGGCATGAAATCTTGGTTCCTAAAGAAGGTTCAAGCTCTTTGTAGTGAGGGATGAGCATTTTACAGACCCAGAGGACTAAGGATCAGCCTAACTCTTCAACCCGAGTTCCTTAGTGTGCCTGTCCCTCAATGAGACCTTTACTTGCCTCTCAAGAGAAGGAGAGACCAACTATCCTCACTTGATCTTCCTCTTGTTATCCCAGCCTTCAAGGACATCTGTGGACCTTATTTCTAACTTGTGGGATTCTCCATTAGTCCCCACATTTGCTTCTGCTTAATTTCTAAGTACTCCTGTTGAGGCTGCCTGCCTGCTGGACACTGTGTCCAGTGGCTGTCCCTGGTTCTAGGCAGTACACTGGCCTGCCTGGGGTACAGAGGACCCATCAAAGTACCTGTGAACTTTGAGCAACTTTGAACTTGAGGAAAGCCAGGTAACTTGCATTAGACAGCTTGGAATCCATTGTTATGATTTAGACATGAGATGTTCTCCAAAAGCTCAGGTATTAGACAACACAAAGTTTAGAGGTGAAATGATTTGGTTTTAACAGTCTTAATCTAGCAATGTCTTGATCTGCTTGAATGGATTAGCTGGGTGGTAACCGTAGGAGGTGACTGGATGAGGTAGGTCACTGGGGGCATGTGTGCTCTGGTGAGCAGAGCTTGCTTCTCCCTCCCCCACGCTTTCTCTCTCTCTCTCTCTCTCTTGCTCTACTCCTGATTGTCATGCCTCAAGCTGCTTTCTTCCTCCACATTCTTCTGCCATCATGTTCTGCCTCATCTCAGGCCCAGAGCAACAGTCAGCCATCCATGGGCTGAGACCTCCGAAACCATGAGCCCCAGATAAACTTTTCCTACTCTAAAATTATTCCTGTCAGATCTTCTGCCCACAGAGATGGAAAAACTGACTAAAACATCCAAGTTCTGGACTATTTGGGGTCTAGTCTTTCTGGATGCAATTGGCCCAAGGCTTAGAACCCCATTTTTCCTGGTCTCTGTGCCCTGACCCCTGCCTGGCCCAGTGTTGGGCATTTGAGCCTGACTGTAGCCTGCCTCCACTCTAAGAGCTCCTTGCCCTATGACCACCTGGATTTCCAGCAGCAGTGCCCTTTTTCCCCATGTCTCCTAAAACCCTCCTTTCTATATTTGATCTCTGTAGGACTTACTATTTAGAACAAGCTCCAAGGTCTCTGCCACAGTCTCTTGCCCCAAGAAATCAGAAGTAATTTGCCCATTGTCACAGAAGCTGGATCTAGTGATGTCTATTTTGCTATAGTAATCTTTCTCCTCCCTCATCATTAAGAATTTTTAATACATAGGGGTGGATCTGTGCATCATCTAACAATCTCTCTAGGTGATTTCTAATCTAATTCCAGCTGCCCTCTGGTATGCACCAAACCCCAGAGAGCAGGTGGCATGGCAGAGGCATCATGCTTGGTGCTCGGAGTACCTGGTATGTACCCTGGGGCACCCCACCCTGGTCTAACCTTCAGGATATTTCTTAATCCCACATTCAGGGGCCTCCATTCAGGTGGGTTCATCTAAAGCAAAGAAGTGAAAAAGTTCACAGGGTCCTGTAAGGAGTGCCACATGGCTGGTGCTTGAGGTCAGGCACAAGCCATGGCTTTCTGGAGCCAAAGTTTACACTTGGGAATATACATGAGTGTTTATGCTGAAAGGGAAATGGGGGGACAGTTCTTTGCAGGGACATCTCAAATTCTGCAGAGGAGCCCTCTAAGAGGGAGGTGAAACTGAGAGCTGCTTAAAGACTTCTCCATCAGCTTGGGGCTGGGCCTTTAGCTGTTGGTCTGTCCTGCCCAGTGCAGGGATTCTAGGAATCTGCACCAGAAGGGTGCCATGAGAAGCCAGCAGCACTGAAACCCTCTCCTACCAGACCAGAGCAAGCAGCCATGCCCCTCCCTGAAGCATGACTCTCCCACCAGTCCTTTTAGAAGTATCCCACCCCGCAGCTAGGGTGCAGGGCTTGTAGATGCCTGTTGGGGAAGGAGGCCTAGAGGCCAAGTCCTGGGGTGTGGATGCAGCCCTACTTCTTGCGAGCTGTGTTACCCTGGGGCTTCACTGTTCTTTCTGAGCCTCCAGAACCTGTTTAGTTTCTGCCTATTTAGCTCAGGGAGTCAAGATAAAACAAACTCCCATAGGCACAACCTGATTCTAGGAATAAAACGATCCGGTGTGTTCCTATAGGCCATTAATACACTGTCCAACTCAAGGGAGGTCCTATCCCTGCCCTCAAAAGGCTTTCAGTTCAAGGTAAAAGACAGCAGAGGCCAGGGATGTCAGGAGAAATATTTCCATAGAGCCAGTGGCAAGTGGGGCCACATCCAAAGGGTAAGCATTCCAGGATATCACCTTTACAAGTGTTTAAAGACCCAGAGGAATGAGGAACACTGTCCTCACAGGTCAAGAGGTGTCCATTCTGGCCTCAAGGTGCAGGGCTAGGAGATAGAGGTTGATTTCAGTTCAGTAGAACCTGCTTTTCATTGTCAGATCCCTCCTGGCCTTTACAACCCCCTGGGCTGGTTTGTTCCTTAACACTGAAGTAACTACACAAGGCCAGATGACCACCAGGACACAAAGAGTCTCCTGGTGAACTAGACCCACAGAGACTAATCCACTTCAAGTGTCTGACCACTGTCTCCTGCCTTTGAATCCATGGAGTATCCCCAGAACTCCAAGCCTCCCCCTCCCACAGTGCCCTTCTAGAACGATCTTTTTAAACCCACATGTGAGCCTCTGTCCGTCTCTTGTCTATGGATCCTATAGCCTCCCAAAAGAAAGATCTCAGGATCCTTGCAGTGATACAGGGAGATTGCAGGCCCTGCCCACCCATCTTCCTTGCCTTCTGTTGACATTAGAGTCTGTGGCTTCATCCTGAGGAGAGTCCCCTTATAGCCTGAAGCACTATCAGGAGAGGGCCTTTTTTGGCTTTCCCCACTTCCCAGGTGCTAAAGTACACTAGTTATTTGCTCCTCCAAGATTCATTCTCCCTGTTCTCTGCTCCATGCAGAAGGCTGACACCTGTGGGAAACAGAGACGTGGGGTATGGAATACAGTATCCTTCTTCTCCCCTGCTCCAGTGCTGTCTCTGGAAGTAACCATGCCCTCATGATAGCTCTGCGGATCCATGCTCCGCAGTGCCTGCACTCGCCAGGCTTCCTAACACCACTCCCTCCACTTTTCCCTCAGTCCTAGGAATGGTAATGGCTTTGCACAGAGGCGAGTCTGACTACCAGTCTCCCCTCCCTGATCTTTAATTTCTGGTGATGCTTCACCAGAGGTTGAAACTCATGCCTCTAGGAGTGAAACAGCCATCTGAATTAATGCAGCTACTTAAGGAAAGCACGAAGGTCCACGTGTGTGTCTGAATCCAGGGTTGGAAGGGGACATGGTGATCAGTTGCAGGGCACAGACTCCTAAAGGGGCGTCCTAGACTACGCTGAACATCTAGCATAGGAGCCAAATTTGCAGATTTTTTCCCCAAAAAAGCAGTTGAAAGTGTGAATTTTTTCATAAAACATCTTCACTTCTAAACATGGCTCAAATTTATAAACCACTCTAGAGTTCCAGAAAAATCTGTCTGCAGGTCACCATGCATTAGCAACCTCCACTCTCAAGCTGTTAGCCCAGGGGCTCTGCCAGGCCCTCTCATGTCTCTCTGCCTTGAGTTCTCTTTCCAGGAATGGCTCTTTCTACTTTCTTGCCTGAGTCAATTTTTGTTCCTCCAACAACAGGCTCATGCTTCACTTTCTGGAGCCTTCCATGGCCTCCATGGGACGATAACACATCCTTCCCCAAGGCTCCCTGGCACTTCCTGCACACTTCTGTTAGAGTCCTCATCTCGTGGTACTGGGCTGCTCATTCCTCTCTCAGTGTCTTGTGCCCCAGCCATGCTGTGCCTGGATGACCAGCTCTTCAAGGTCAAGAAACCCAACAGTGCATTTTTGTAGCCCAGGCATAGATCCCGATGCCTGAGATATGATAAGTAAAGCAATAATATTTTGTCAGGAGAGAAAAGCAAATATATTGGGCTTTGGCCCAATACAGGTCTCTGAAGGCAGGGGAGCCATGTCAAAGGGATCACTGGGTTTTGTGGGGACACATTACTGAGACTTGGTATTGGCTGCTATAGTCAGATACCTAAAAGGTCACATAGGTCTTTTCAATCCTCCCTGGTTCCCTACCATGAGGAACTCTGCTTCTGAGCAAAAATCCACTGTAAGTTCTGACTAGGAAGTGACTTCCCAAGAATTCTGTGACAGCCTAGGTGTATTTATCAAGAATTGTTAACCCCTTTACCATTCTACTTGGTGTTAGTTTCATTAAAAGGC